>JAWWEQ010000055.1:29768018-29788080 GCA_035583055.1 Torymus tubicola
CATATTTTAGCATCTAAAAACATACCTCAAAGTTTGAGCAAAATCCGTGATCCGGAGGCCGTGACCTCTCCTAGTAAAATAAAGTTCTGAGAATAAAAAAGATAATCTATATGAAATATAGGAAATCGATTTTGATAGCGAAAAACATTAAAAATTACATAGATGGTATTATTCGGCCAATGATGTAATGACTTTCTTTTTTCTATAAATTTAATAATAAGTAAAGGATTACTTTCTTTAAATTAAAATAATTACAAACGAAAAAATCATAAGCATAACAGCTTATATAGTCACAATTCTCCTTTCTAGTACAGTAATAATTTTATATTATATATTTAAAAATCTAAGAATCGAGCATATTCAAAGATATTGTGATTATGGTGCTCCATTATACTTGTTAAGAGAGTTTATGATGCAAATGAATATATATAAATAATATGTAATACAGGTGTCAATACTTACAAACATGTATTTATATAATACATATTTTATACTTTTTCTAAAGCCTTTACAAATAAAAAATTTTTTGCAAAAAACAATACACATCACTTACTAAACACATACTTTTTATTATTTGATTAGAAATCCTCTATTAAATTATAATTTTCCTTTATAGTAAACTCAAACTTTGATAATTTTCTTAGCAAAAACAGCATATACTAACCCAATATTTTAAATTTTACTTTCCGTTATAATGCAAAAAGTTTTAAAGTAAATAAATATATTCTAGCCGAACTCAATCATTTATTCTGAAAATTATTTAAATTGTTTAAACTTCTCAAATAAAAAAAAAGTTTACTTTGCAAAAGCACAATTAAAAGTATGAAACGAATAAATCATAAAAAGTATAGGAAAATCAAAACAACATACACGACAGGTAATGGAAATAACAACGCACAGCAAAGACAATTTTTTTTTTCAATGTTTTATTTTGTTAAACTATATAAAGCACATATTCATAGTAGATGTTCTGAGTGAGTGAGTGATGAGTAAGTGACTGAGTCAGTATGGACCTCGCTGAGCACTTTTGATAAAAAATATCATCATATCGACCTCAGCCGTATTCCGTCGCCGACTAGTGGTACGGCGGGGAGGTAGTATACACTCAGATAAATATTTCGCGACTTCCATATACATATATATATATATTATTACCTCATCCGATAATACACGCTCACGGGTATATCTATCACCGCGTGGCGTTATCTCGTCGTCGTTAAAAACCTCCACATACCGTTTTTTGCCACCCTCGCGCGTACATGTGTGACTGTTAGTCGGGAACGCGCATAGCACATAGTTTCGAAGCGATGTTGGCGGTCGGCCAACCGGGCCAGGTTGAATCACCTGCGCGCCTCGCTGCGCTTATATAGATATATATATATATGATGACCCTTGGTTTAAAAGAGAATCGTTGTAATTGATTTATGGAAAGGTTCGTCAAAAGGAATGTCGTAGTATGTAAATGAACATTGCCTTTGTTTATTCTCTCGTTTATATACGTTTGACGTTTGTTATGATAATTAAGGTCGTTATCTGGAACGAAAATATACCTCGGTCGCGTATCCTATCCCTTTTTTTTGTTTTATTTGTTATTCCTGTGGTAACAATGCACGGTTGACAGAGCTGTTCTCTAGTTCCAAAAAGAAACCTGTAAAATACAGGTATCGTAATACAGAAGTTTACTCAAAAAATGACTTAGTATATTAAATAAATCTTAACTGATATATCAGAGAGCTAATACCACGTGGAGTTAGCGTCGCGGCGCTATTTTTGGACCGCCGCATACTTTGCAAATCTTGAATTTTCCCGGCTATTTTCACGCTACTATATAACGTACACCACCGACTCTTCTACGAATATCTCTCTCTCTCTCTCTCTCTACCCTACATCAGCTTTGAAAATGAAACAGCGCTGCACGCAGCGACGAACTTTTTCGACGTCGTATACCTATAACCACGGTGGAAAACCTCGATGAGAAATTTTTAATTAAACCCGTTGCACAGTAGTAGTAGTAGTAGTGGTGGGGCGAAAAAAAAACTAGAGGAATTCTGTCGTCGAGTGCCATTCTTTTTAATTAATCCCGGCGAGAGAGCAGCGCGCGGATTCGCGATTTTTGTCGAGAATAAGGAGAGGAAATCGATGGACGCGCAGGCAGGCTCTCTTAGTATAACGGTCCGTTTGCCAAGTCTCGCTTTTCCGGTGTCTTATATATCGTCAGGCAAAATGAGTTTACGATAGTTTTGAAAAAATGATATTTGTCTCTTGTTTAAATCAGTTTAAATGATAAAAATTCTTCTTCTTCCATATCTTACAGAATCGATCGAAAACTGATTCTTTAGCAGCGATTTTTCTCAGCAGCAGCTACACACCCGATAACGTAAAATTTATCGTCCGCTCGCTGTTAATAAATAAAGTTCGTGTAACTTCTAACGATCCAACAACGTCTTTTTATATTCAGAGCACGATTTACCTAGTAAATTTGTCACTCGACAAATTGCTGCCGCCGCACTTCATCATCGGGAGGGAGACACACTACTATGCAAGCACGCACCATCTCCCTCGGAATTATTCGTTCGATAAATCAAACAAGTTTTTTTTTTTTCATTCTCCCCCCCCCCTGATGTAATAAAAGTTTTAATTGAAAAGAAATTCATCCTCGCTAACAACTACTACTACACGTCTCAATATATATATATATCAACGTTTCTATTATTATTATTATTATTATTATCATTATTATTGCATTTGCACAACAACTTGAATTAGACTTGATCGATCAAGTTAGTCACGAGAAATAACGTTCAAACAAACGATCGCCTGATAATCCAATTTATATACACAGCGGTTTGATTTGTTTCTATTCCCGGCTTCCTACATATACATTTGTATTAAACATTTTTTACCGCAAGACGATCGATTTGGCAAACGGCGCGCATATATATAGATCGGACGAATGGCTAATGGAATTTGTAAGCGCACGTCTTCGCTGCTGCAAAAGATTAACGAGGCTTGGACGATCGATATACTTGACGCGAGCAATAGTTTTCATTTTTTTTCTCCATTTCCATTAGGGATTGTTTTGAGTATATATATAAGAATGGAGGTGAAATATTCAGTGTTAAATGGGAGAATTTTAACGTATAACTAACCCTTTTGAGGTTTTGCGGTGGAATTCGCAATTCTCAGGAGAGTATATATAGGAGATCTCCATTGAGGATTTTAGAAACGGGAAAACACGAAAAGGGATCTATCTACCAGGGTAGATTATTAGGACCGCCTATTCGACGTACGAGGGGTATTTGAGCGGCGCACCTAATTTAATCACCACGACATCATAGTTTTTCATCCTCCTCTTTTTGACGAACCTTTTATAAATCTATAAAACTTAATGGAAAATCTACGACGTTAAATAAGAAAAATTTCCATTACCCTCGTCAGTTCTTATACACTAAATAATGCAAACAAAGCAAACATTCACCGACAGAAGGAAAATTCACTGTTTGACCAAACTCCCTTATCAGGCCCTGATGTACTTATACGCCTCCTCGACCATCAATCACCACACCATACGCACTTATATGTATGTTTGCTTGATCCTCCCGCTTATATACACACATGACGGCGACGGAACATCAGCGCAAGCCTGTCCGAGGACATCATCGGTGCTCTGCGCGCGCGCGACGTGTATGTGTGTGTGTTTCTTTTTTTATTATTATTCTTATTTATATATATCAAACGAGCTCGCAGAAAACAGCGTCGCAACATTTTGTTTTTTCTTTCTTTCTTTCTCTCTCTCTCTCTCGCTCTCGCTCACATCATCACAATGTTTGGTTTATTTATTTATTTATTTATTTTTTTTTGTTTTGTTTTGTTTTAACGCGCGCATCTCTTTCTCTTTCTTTTTTTTGCTCTGTCCTCCGATTCTTACGTCGCTACGTGATAATGGCTATGTTTCGGAATTGACTATTTTTTTTTCATCATCATTATAATAATCATCGTCATCGTCGGTTTTCTTCTTATGCTGACACTGTTGATCTGTCTCTTTCATTCTTTGCATCTGGCTTGTCCTTCTTCCTCTAGCCATTGGTTTTTTTTCTTTAAAATAGATTAGAAGATTATAAAACTACGCATTTTTTTTTTGTTTAATGTTAATTCGAAAACGTCGTCGTTTCCTCCTTTCGTGCTGTATCTCTTCATCTCTGTCTTGTTATATTCGATTCGGATTGTGGATCTTCCATTATTTTTTTTTTTTGCTTCTTCATCTCGCTTTTATGTATAATATTTATATATGTATAATACGCGTGATCGAGCGAAATCGCGCGCTACTTGATAATTGTGTGTGTGGTTTTTTTTCTGTGTTCTCATTATTATTATTAGTATTATTATTATTATTATTATTATTATTATTTTTGTTTCATTAGATTTATTACTTCTAAGCTGTCGCGCTTTTTCGTCATTTTTTTTCTGTATGTATATATATGTATATTATTTATACTTTTCTTCATTTCTTGTATTTTGTCTCTACTAAACGCGTTCGAACGTGTGTAACGAAGTTTTTTTTTCTTTGGTATAACTCGTACTTTTTTTTGTCGTTTATTTTTGTCCTTTTTTTTTCATCATTATTTATATAGAAAAGGAGAAAAGCCGACTACGAAAAAGTCGATAAAGCGAGTGATTTTACACTGTCGGCAGCGTCGATTTTTTTTTCCCATTACATATTTCTTTCTCTTAATTTTTTTTTTGTTGTCGGTGAAAAGAACTCGAATGTACTTATACGTTTTTTTTTCATTAAATTTACGTTATCCTTTGCTTAGAAAAAGAACAGAGGTGGATTCTCACTGAGAAACTTCTCTCACATGACTCACTCTAAAAAGTCAACTCATCGTTAGTGTGCTTACTTTTTATTTATATATATACTTTTTTTTTTATTTTGTTTTACTCATCTTTTGCGATTTTTGGTTTATATATATATCGTTTGGTTGCTTCCTTTTCTCTCATGTCTCTGTCATCTTTTTTTTTCTCGTCTACGTGTTGTACATATTCAATATACTAAACTGAAAACTGGTATATTCAATACGTACGCTACTGTAGCGAAAGCTCGAGACTCTTTTCGCTCTTTATTTTTTTTTATCTCATATTTTATTTTATTTTTTTTTTATACCTGTCTAATATTTACAGTAACGCATTGCAGCGGAATACGTCTTTTATTTTGTTCAACTCGTCACACCTGCCTCACGACTCATCTGTATCTCTGGTTATTTTTTTTATTTTTCTTTTGCTTTATTTCATTTGTTTATATACTGCAATATCTCTCGTCGTTTTTTTTATGTATAACCCTATATATACTTTTCATTTTTTTTTTTCATACTTTATGTGTACAATACATTATGTTCGCTAAGGCATTCATTATGGCAAGTATATTTAAAATTGCTGGTTTCAGGACATATGCTTGAAACGCTTTTCTCTCATCATTATCATCGTATCATCATTTCCGTCATCTGTTTTATTTTTATTTTAAATATAATCTCTCGCCTCATTTAAAGAAAAGAACGCGTACGTGTGTGTATATATGTATAGAAACTAAATTATCGTTCATTCTCCGCTTTCTCAATTTCACGTTCAGCAAGAGTAAAGACAGAAAATTTTTCATATATATATATAGTTATTATATTTTGCCAGTTTGCATGATCAAAGAAGGAGTTTGTTTTAATGGCGTCTTATTTTCCACTCGACTAAAACCGAATAGTATAAAAATAGCCTCTAAATTCACCTTTTTTTATTTTCTAAAAAATAGTCTCATTTGATTAAAATTGTATTGCTTTCGTCGCGCGACGGTTAAACGATGACCATCATCATATTCTCCGCAATTTTGATTTCGCGATTTATAACTTCGTTTGAATTCCATTCTATTTTGAATTCTATTTATCCATAGAACGCAAAATCCAATTACATATATGTATTCATATATTTATATATATATAATCTAGAACGAAAAATCATTCCTCAACATCATCTTACATCGTTAATAAACATAACGGAGTTAAAAATACTCATTTTCGTAACAAGATTTCGAGTAAAAATAAGACGCCACATCGAATCCACCCCTAACGTCCTTTCCTCTCTTTCTTTCTCTTCACACTTCGCTACACATAATTTACATAGGCTGCTCTCTCTCTTTCTATCTCTCGCTCACTCACTCTCTTTCTCGCGTACAAATGAAGACGTTCACTGCACGTTCGATGTAAAGTTGATACACAATGCGTAATAGTCCACTTTTAGTTTTATTTTTTTAGTTTAAATAGGCATTCGCTCAAGCATCATCATCATCATCATCATCACACTTTCTCGCTAGAAAAATAAATTCCAGAACAAGTGAACTTGCGTCAGCTCGAGTATATAACAGAGATTTTTTATTTCCTCACCCTTCCTCACACGTTTAATTTATAGAGCGATAATTAAATATTGTTTATGCGTGTCCCACTGACTTATAGTCTTTCACGGTTCTCCCAATTCCTTCTTTATTTTTTTTTCCTCATATTTTTTAGTATCGTCAACAGCTCGCGACGCGAACGCGAGTAGCGGCGTAGGCGCGTGATTATGAATTCGACGTATAGGTTTTCACATAGGGTCTGATTCTCTCGAGCTAATTAGAAAAATTGAATGATGACTGATATTTTTTTTAAATGATAATTGTTGTTTAAAATAAACAAAATGAAAGAAACCTTTATAAAGGCCGTAACCTGATTGTTTAAAAAATTTATATTCACAAAAAGCAAAAATTGTTAAAAACATATCATTTGTAAAATAATACAATAAAATTGTGTTATAAAAATTTTAAGAAAAATCATGACAAATAACTAGTATTTTTCTCTACTGTCATCGATAGCTTTGCGAAATTGACGTTATATAGCGAGTATATATCAGAGAAACGAAAAAAGAATACAGGATTTACGGCCTATAGGAACTTCGAGTTAACGATAATGAAGAACGATATCGCCATTAGCCGCGGGAACAATATAATACCGCCACGTCGAAGGACCTTGAATTCGTACCGCGTTACGCGAAAATTTTACTTGCGTAAGCGAGCGAAATCGCGTGGTTTCGGATAAAATCAGAGATCCTCTCTCTCTCTCTCTCTATCTCGGTTGGTTTGTTCTCGTCAATTGCATCGCGGTGCACTCTTTTAATGGAACTCTATTTTATTTCTGTTTTCTTTACATAAATAGTAGTCATTCTATGCGTACAATCATGGTCACGTAATAATCACGTATTTCGGTTAAACGACACTCGCGTGTTAGTTAAATAATAATTTACTTTGGATAATAATTGAGAGATACAAATGACGTGTATATGATTACGTATATAGGAACTCGATGTACACACATAAAGTGTTTCGCTAATTCGTTCGTTTAACGCCTTATTTATTTATTTGTTTATTTGTTTAACGTAGGATCGCTTGTGAAATAAAAGGTTGCAACGAGTCATAGTCAAATTACTTCGTTTTTATTTAATAATCAACTCTTTCTGCGTGAAAATAATAATATTTTTCAAAGTATATATGTATATATATATCCATATGCTTTACATTTTGATTTCTTATAGTCGCAACGTAACATATATCCAACGTAACATGTGCCGAGTATACAGTATATAATATTTCACGGGAAAAAATGAAAAAATTGATTCGGGCAAAAAATTCTTCAACAGCGTTATACTTTTTTTTTTATTCATATTTGTATTCATTTTTTTTTTATTGTTTTTTATTTAATTGCAAACAATCCGAGAGTGAACGAAACGGCGATGAAGAGGCTACTATATATATGTATATATAACAAATCGCAATGATCCGGTATATATAATATAACAATTATAGTCAATTCCTAAAAGTTCGTACAAGTATATCGCTACGATGAAAAAATCCGAGCTCATTCTTTCTCTCACTCTACAGTAGATGCCTATATAAACGCTACGATGTCATCCTACGGTATTTATACGTAAATGCATATTCACGCGCTTACACCTTCGCCTATTATAAGCCGTGGTTATATATATCAACATACGTGTGCGCTTTCTTCTGTCTCGTGTCTGCATGTATCTCTCTCTCTCTCTCGCTCTCTCTGTGTGTCTGTGTGTATTTTATATATATGTAATGCATACATATATATATATTGTATATAGGTATATGTAAAAGTGAGTGTGTGTAATAGAAGTATGTGTAATTATGTATCTCTGTATGTATGTATGTGTGGCTGCGTGCGTGGCTTCGCACGTACATTATTTATGTTCGTCTCGTAGAAAATTGACACTAGGGTGATTATTTTATAAGGCGTGCTACACTGGGTTTTTTTTCTTTTTCTCTCGATTATGAACGCGGACAACAAAAATATATGTATATATATTATAGAGACTTGGCTTTTGCGACGTGCTCTTGGAGTTTGCAAATAAATGTTGTAATTCAGTGGAATTTTCCAAAGAATAAGTTTTTATGAAAGAACAAAAAATCATTTGAATTGTAGTAAGATTATAGACCAAAAACTGATGCACTATACATGGAACGATAAAAATATTTTATCTAATAAAAAAACGGAAATTGCAAAAGCCAAAAGCAAGACGCAAAGGTTCTCCTAAGAAAAGCTCAGCTCGCCAACTTTCGCGCGCATATTATATATATATATATATATAAATATATATATATAATGTACGTATATATGTAATTGAAACGCAGACGCGCAGCATTAACAAACTTCCGTCACGTGAGTGTGTAAATTTTTTTTCTCTCTCTCTCTTTCTCTCTTATATGTCCTTGAAACCGGAAACGGGTGTGTGTATGTGTGTGTTTATGTGTCGAGATAGTGCGAAAAGTGAGACTTTCTTTCGGACGCCTACGAGTGTCGTCGATCAGCATTTAAATTATTATATGTTTTTTATTTTTTTTATATTAATTCGTATTCGGAGATAGACCGCGCGCGCTCGTGTACCACTTTATTTTCCTCGTATATATATATATATATATATATATTAATATTTTATATATACTCGAAAACGAAAAGTATATAGACTGTAAAATGCGAATATCTCGTGTGTGTGCTGTGTGTGTTCCGAAAACGCATTACGTACTTTTTGTATAATATCGTATATATGTGTGGTGACTATAAGTGTGCAGGTGTTTATGTATGTGTGTGTATATCATCATATACCCTATCCGATGGGAGTATTTCACGTTCATCGTTATTATTATTTTTTTTTTTTAATAATATAAAAGAATTTCCTGATATGCAAGATTTTTTTTTCTGAATGAACGTTTTAGTCTTGTATTTTCCTAAAGAGTACAAGCTCATTTTCATATTTTTTCATTGTAACAGTGTTGTTGTGAGTATAATCGCGCCACGAAGCTGTATTTTCATTTTTATATATCAGCGTTGTTGATCGTTCTTCTATTGTTTCTTCGTTCGTATTTTGCGCTATAAGCTTGAATTGAGTTTTTTCGATTCGAGACAATGAGATTAAAATCATCGCGTGATTTTCGTTTATGACTCTAATTAAAACACACATCGACGTACGGATTTTCAAAGTTTATTTGAAACTCAGTTCAATGCTTCTGATCTTGACAGACATGCGCATCGGAATTCTTTATAGTGATTCACAAGCTAGAGCTTTTTCGTTCTTGCATATTCTCCAGGAAAAAATGTAAGTGAAAGCAATCGCTCGATTGGGTAAGACCATAATTTAGTTGTAAACATAGACAGAAAATTGTTAAAAGAATACAGGAAGTACAACAGTTTAATTTTAATTAAACTAAATGTATATGCATTGTACAATGGACTAAAGTAGACATAAAAAATTGATAAACGATTTGAAACTTGAATAGTTTGACAATAAAACTAAAAGCTTTATGTTGATGACATTCACTAACATTTTTTTGGATAATTGTCAATCAATATTTTCCAATTTCACGCCTGATTCATAAAAAAATCCATTTCCGGTTCTTGGACTTATGTAGTTCACTTTCGCACTTGTAATCGTTCGCGTATCGAATTTAGTATCACTATAGAAAAAAGTACTTCTCCCTTTCATCATGTACTCGTTTACAGCCGAACTACGTTTTGTATAGCATTTACACGCAAACACTTGCAAGTTTATACCTTATAGTTTCGCTACGCGTTTTTTATTTTATTTATTATTATTTTTTTTCACTGTCATTAGTTTAAAGTCGCCTAATAATTATACTTTTTTTTCCATTCCTCAATTAGTGTCTCGGTAGTTTGCAATATATTTTTTTTCCCTTTCGTTAATCGATTAGAGTGTGTGGGTGTGTGTGTGTGTCGATCTTAACATTAGTAATATGTAATTGGTATCTATTCTGTAGCGATAATTTCTATTTTTTTCCTTATGTGTTCTCGAACTAGAGCTTACTTCGTTTTTCTTTCTCCATTATTCGTGTATATGAGTGTGTGTGTGTGCTTTTTTTCATTTAATAGTTTTCTTATCTCTCTCGATTAAATAACTCCAGTCGAAGTAGTAGCAGAATAGTTAGTAGTAGCACGTTTTTTTGCCTTTAATTATTTTACTTTATTAATTATCTCTTGTTACTTAATAGTTAACGCGTTTTTTTTCTCACCATCGAATGTTTCAAGGCGAATTTAGGGATGCAAAAAATCAAGGCATAAAGAACTATCATCTTTCTGACAAAAACAAAAATAGGTATTATACTTCTCTTACTTTTTTTTTTTTAATCATTACCTCTTGTGTTCGTGTATGTTTACATATGTATAAGTGTTTCTCTCTTTTACGCGTGCGAATGTTCAAAATTTCTCTTATTATTCCGTGTAGGACGTATTTACATTATATGCAAGTAATATATTATCGTATAGGTATGAATGCACCGCATGCCAGAAATGAAGAAAGCAATCTTGAGCTCTTTTCCCCGGTTCCTTTTATGTATATATATATTTCGCAAGCAACGAACTTTATGTATTCGAAAAATAACTTTGTTGATTTTACTGATAAAAAAAACAAAAACAGCAAAATTGCTTGTTTCAACAACAACGACAATAAAAAATTTTTTAACAAGTTCATTCCTACACACAAACAGTAATATTTATTGTTGAAATGATTCCAGTAATAATTTCCTTTCTCAGAGAAATACCGCGTTAAATGATGTTGCCATAATGCACAGTAGCATTGAACTTGTTAAATTACAAGAACGTAAAAAAAATCATAAAAAGTTGTTAATTAATCCATACAAAAATTCAACTTATCGTTACACAAAAATTGCAATAATATATAATTGACTGAAACGAAACCTCAGTTAACAATTCGTCGGATAAACCAGCCGTATTTCCATCCAGCGATAACGTAGCCTTTTTTTCGACTATACATATTGGTTTTTTTTCTGTGTAATATATTTTATGTATATATTTATAATTCGTCTAATAATGTAGTAATGTTTGTTTTTTTTTTGGTAATCATTGCAATTATAATAGTAACAATAATAATTTATTATATTTATAATATTTATAGTATTTATAGCTTCATCATCTTTTGTTCTGTTTTTTTTTTATAGTACATCGCATTCGTTCAACTTGTATAAAGACTCCACTCCTGTACTCTGCACGTTTTTATCGCGCGCGCGCGCGCGCGTTTTTTTTCTGTTTTAAATTTTTCGACCCTTCGATTTTTTCTGCGTCGCGTCTGTCTCTTCAAGAAAGAGCCCAAAGATCACTCAACAAGGTAACACGGTCTTTGGGCTCGCCATATCATTATAACGTAACGTTCCCTTGTTCTTATTAGCGTTTCGCTTCTATACATCCCAAATGTCGCATAATTGTCAAGGACGGTCTGCTCTAATATACCGTATTCCGATGTCCGTCTCGTCATCATGTTTTTGGAAATTCGACTATATATGTTCACAATTGACATTCGTACGTTTGCTATTATAATTATATAGTTTCTTTTTTTCTTTATCTACAAAAATTCTTAGCGATACGGATAAGCGCCGTTTAATTCTACCTTATACTTTAAGGGGGATGCGAAATACTTTATTCTACCTTTGTTTTTATCGATAAAGCATTGGGTTCTCTTACTGTTCTAACTAATTTCCATAATCAGTAGTAAACCGTACAAAAACAAAAAACAAAAAATTCTCTACTTTTCATTCGAGAAGTACAGATAAAAATTATTCAATTAAAAATATACTGCCGTTAGTGCAGATAAACAATATTGTAAAATTCATTTATAAAATAAACGTCGGAATTTAATCGACGAAACGGTACTTTCACATCCCCGCAATTTAAACAACGTATATATACTCAAAATATTATATAAAAACATAACGATCTACAATAGTACAGAGATATCTTTCACATGTCTATTAGAAAAAGGTTCAATTTACTAATCCTAGAATACAAAATACATACTTCCTAAAAACGATAAGCTTCGAGAAAGGAACTTTACAAATATCAATTGCAAACGAAACATCCCTTTTCTCTCCCCCCAATCGTCAAGCACCATCGTATCTCCCGAGTATTGCACGCTTCTATACTCTTTCATGTCAAGAAACGAAAACAAAAAAAAAAAAAAAAATAATAGATAAAATAAAAGCTACGGTTTTTCTCTTACCATTTTTCCCTTTCTATTTCTTTCTCACACCCGACTGGCCGAAAAAACTCGAAAGGAATTTTTTATTTCGCGCGCTCGCTCGCTCGCTCTCTCGTTCAATCATAATCTACGTATTATCGCAGTATTACATTTTTGCGCCGCAACATCGACTCGGTCATTATTATTATTTTTTTTCTTTTTATTCTTTAATATTATAATATGCATCGTATCGTTTATAGAAAATCGTGCGTCAATAATTTCTCTCACTATAGAGGTATAATAGTATCTAATAACAGACAACGTAACACCTTTATTTCCCTCTTTCCGAACTCTTCTTTCTCTCTCTCTCGCTTTCGTTCTCTCATAGCCTGCACACGCACACACTTGGTTTACTATTTTTTTTTTGTTTATTTTAGTTTCGTAGGCCTCTTCTATACTCTCTTCTCTCACGTGTGTTCGTTCGCGCGCGCGTATTGTTATTATTTTTTTTGTTTGTTTGTCGAAAAAAGGATTAAGAGTCTTCGTCTCTCTCTCTCTCTTATTATCTCGCGTCTTCTGCACTTCTCACACTTTTTATTTATTCCTCTTCCGGGAACGAACGAACGTACGAACAACCGGTTTTATTATTCTCTCTCTCTCGCACACTTATAATCTTATTCTCTCTCTCTCTTTCACTCTCTTCAATCTCGTCTCCTCTTCCTCACTTGTTTTTTTTTTGGCGATATTACTTTTTACAGGGTTAAATAATGATGAGCTTCCGTGAGCTTAGGCATTATACATTATTTATAGTTAGAGCATAGTCCAGCAGTACTAAAGATTCCTCCCTATAGAGTTGCGTAATCGTGTCTCACTATCTCTCTCCCTCCTTCTTCGTATTTTTGTTATTATATATTTATTTATATATATATATATATGTACTACACACTGTCGCGGCTGAGAGACACATTTTTTTATTAGGGATTGGCGGGAGGAACATTCACGGGGCTCCACTCTCCTCTCTGTTGATTAGATTTAGCGTACATCGAGAGTATATACGCACATGTATATAAACGCGCAATTGATGCGCGCAAATCTTCGATCCTCCTATATAGAGAGCTACTTCTTTATTTGTTCTCTTACTACCTACTTACTATATAGAAATTACTTTTTTTCTCTCTCTCTCTCTGTCTGTCTGTCTCTCGCATTTTTTTTCTTTTCGTTATCCTTATACTCTCAAAACGCGTAGAGATGTACATGCTGCTCATTGTCTGCTCTTCATTATATCGAGTGTCATGGCGAAAAATTGTTCACAGTAGTAGCAGTTTTAACAGGTAGTAGCAGCAGCACTGCATCATTGTTGTATATATATATAGAGGCAGGAGGCGAGGGAGTCCCGTGAATTGCCCGGCGTGCATCGGCTTTAGTACCGCTGCGCGGGCTAGTAGTAGGAGTGTCGTCATTGATACGAGTCCTTGTGGAAGGTGTCGCTCTTGTGGAATATCCGGCGGCCCTCGCGCGTCAGCTCCTGCGACGTGAAGTTGTTCTCGGATTTGGGCCTTGGTAGCAGGCAGCCCGGCAGCGATCTCAGTTCTATGCTGTGGACCTGTGAAAATTCAGAGTACGGGGTTCAGTTATCATGTTTCGTATGCTTGGATGATGCTCACGTACGACAAAAATCCAAGATTTTACTTATATATTTTTCCTATATATATTGGACTGCTTAAACATTATTTGTATATTATATTATATTGTATACAAACGTAATTCATCGAGATTTAAACGTATATTTTTTTGCACTGTATGATTATATAAAATTAATATAATAGTTATTGCATGTATATATTTACTAATCAACTACCTCATCCCGTGCATGGACAATATTTGCTTTGCTATTATTTAACTAGTATGTTTGTTAGTTGTGTATATATTTAACTAGATAACTAATATTAGTTACATTTCGTGTCGATGTGAAAAGACAAGTGAAATTATTTTTTTTTGGATATATATTTATACACAATAGTAAAAATCTAAAAAAAAAGAAGTTCTATATTTTCGAATAATAAACAATGGCAAAAGCCAACAATGAAAACGTTTTCTTTTTCTCCACCCGTTACCAGTGCATTTTTTAGTCAATCGCACGCACGCTTCTTTTTCGGCATGCACAAAAGCAGCGAGCCGACCGATGAAATAGGTCAACTCTTCTGGTCAGTTACTACAGTGCTATATTTTTCAAAGGGGATTTTACCGAGCTCGAAATTTATTTAACTCAGTTTACGAAAAAGCGGGTTTATCAAGTGAAAATCATCTGTAAATACATATATATTTGTTGTACCTGAAATTTTGCTTGCTTATCGCACGTAATAAACTACGTTACATCTATATATTCAAATGCTTACTTATTTGATAAATTTGAATAATCGATTTCTTTATTTAAAAAAAAAGCAAAAAAATTACCTTGTACAAACAAAAAAATGCGACGTACGTCGAAAAACTTTCAGCTATAAATAAAAACATATACAACATTTTACACATACAAAAAGAAAAAAGAAAAAAAAATATATTTGCCTATACACATACACTTTAGTACAACTAAAAAAGAATAAAAATATAAAATCAGTTGAGGCGAATTGTTCGTCAGTGAACAACAAGTCGTCACGTCTATAAATACAAAAAATAAAATCCATAAAAATTCATAAAAAAAACCATCTTCTTCGCAATTCACATAAGTAAAAAATAAAATAAAAAAACAAAAGATTACAAACAACTGCAACTCTGGATACCAAGAGCACCATAAAGAGGAGAAATAACCGTCATTTCTCTCACTCTCTTTCATTTCTCACTGATCATCCGGCATAATTACCGATTCCTCGCTGGCGCTGGCGTGCGCCGCCTGCTCCGCCAGGGCGTTCACCACGGCGTTTATCGTTTTCGACTCGCTGCCGAGGTCCTCCTCGCGATGCGCTACCAAGTTCGGATTCTTGCCGATTTTGTTCAGCCTGCAACGTTCAAGATGTCGATTAAGCGTAGGGAATGTCGCACGGGACGTAACCATCGATTAATCACGCCTGGCGCGGTTTGGGAAACTTTCAGCAGCGCAGCAGGATTATAAACTTGACTCTTTCGACCATTCCTTATTATATAAGTTTTATTTTCATGTATAGATTTTGTTTTCTCAGCAACGTTGTATCCTTCGCGGTTACGTCTATATGTATATAACTCGAATAAGGTGACGAGAGCTCGTTGGGGTTCGAGTGTGCATTCAATAACAATATACATTTTGTTAGGTGTTGGTGCTTAGTTTTATCGACACAAATGGTTATTGGTTTTTTCTTTGTCAATTTTTTTTTTGTATCTTTGCAACCATACCCAATATATTGTGCGTTTGACACTTAATTATACAGTAGTAATAATAATATATATGTGAGGAGTTGTAATTTGTGCATAGTAGAGGATAAAGGGATGTGGTTATGTATAGGTAAAGTTGGATATTGATCACAATTATTGTAACTAGCGATACTTAACGTATAGATAAGCAAATTTATTTTTGTAACTATATTTGAGAAAAAGAATTCAGTAACTTTTTCTGATGTGATTCGCATAAATTTTGAAATTGAAAATCTCGTAAAGTAAAATATTAAATTATCATAAATATATTTTATTTAATGCTAACTCGAACCTTTGAATTTAATGCAAATATAAATTTGAAATTTCATTTGAATCAATACTGAAACGTTCTTTGTTCAAGTCATGAAAATTGTTGTTTCAATGAAAAAGACAATTTACTCACGAATTAAAGAAATGGCAAAAAAATCAGGTATTACTAGGCTGCTAAAGGTTTCTGATTAATGACGGAACTGTTGATAAATTAAAAACTGATGTTCTGACTCGAGTGTGATTTTGTTTGCATGAAAAGTTGCCGTGTTAATTGAAAGTAGCAACACACAAATTACTTAGCGAAATAGCAACAACACTGTTTTAGCGGTTAGCGAACAAAACGCAGAAGCTAAAAGGGTGGAACGGTTATCTTTGCGCTTATCAAATTACACTTGAGATTTAAATTGTTTCAATTTTCTTTTGTTAATTGCAGTTTAATTGCAAGGATTAGTTCCACCATTTTACTTCGTGAGTTAATGCTGCGACAACCTTTCTGCAAACTTCTGCCGATCTTTGCACATTGCATTCTTCTACCCTTTTTACAATTTTGACAAAAATTCAATATACAATCCAATTATAAATTTTCATGTAGCCAATTAGTAAAAAATTTAACGTTACTTTCGTTTCGTTTATTAAGAGCACAGAGTAAAAACGTTACAAAATTAAAAATAAATAATCGTTATATTCATCAATAAAAAATATTAAATAAATGTCATCAAACATATTTTACAATTAAATTTTAAGGGTAAACGTATTTTCTTACAAAAAATTTTAATTAAAAAACTCTGTATTCTTAAAAAAAAAGCACGGAACATTCTATTTTACTAACGCCATAAATATTGTGATTTGCTCGACAAATTCTTATTACTTCAACGGAAATTAAAAAGACTGCAAACTGAGAAAAAAATTAAGGATTTTAAATGCGAAAATTGTTTTAAAGATTTAAACTAAAGAATTGTTAATAATTTAAAAGTATTTACACAATAAAAAAGCTTTTCACATTATTTAACAAAAGTCAACAACGATTATGGACCATGTAGTAATATCAGAAAACGAAAATTAACAAATCAATAAAGCTGTGTTAATCAATAAAAGTGTAGATTTTAATTTTATCGTTTTTATCATCAAAAACTATTTCACAAGGCTGAAGCGTAAGCTTTTCAAGCCAACTGACAACCCAATTTGCAATTAATAACGAAAGTATAGCCCGATTATTAAAGCATAATTTCCAAATGAAGAAAAATCATCCATCGAGCGAATTCACATCACTTCTCGGGCGTCGATAAAGCAGAACGCTCGGGCCACGGTTACTCACCGAGTTAACACGCGTTCGCGGCGATATAATTTTGTGTCCAAATGTGAATTTCGAATATAGAAAATAAAAAAAAAAACATAAGAAAGAGATATACATGTGGGCGCGAGGTATAAAACAGAGACAAGAGGTATATATAGCGACGAGAAAAAAAGTGATCGAAAAAAAAAAGAAATATAAATATACCAACGTAAACGGTGATTGATTGACTGATTGATTGATTGATTGATTCACAAACAATAATAAAAAAAAGTATAATAATGTTATAATCAATATACAAATGTATAGCGGTGGGTCTGCGATAGATAAGATATACAAGTAGCGTAAAAAATAATGAAGGGGGGTTCGGGCGGGTTTTTGTTTTTTTTTTTTGGCGTCGGACGAGGGTTATACAAGTTATATATACATATGTAATATATATATATAAAACATGTATATCTGGATAATAATAATAATAATAACAATAACAATGTAAAAAACAGGGTAGAGATAAATAGCGAGATCGACATCTATATTAAATAGCACACCAACTCGATAGAACAAACCTAACCAAAGCTTATACCTCTCGGCGGCAACGCTCTCCATGGTGCGGCGCATCAATGGATACTGGTCGAGCACCGCGTTGAAGTGGTCCACCGAGAGGCTGAAGAGATTGCAGTAAGTCTCGGCGCGCACCGAGGCTACCCTCCTAGCATTAGTCAACAAGCAGATCTCGCCGAAGTACGAGCCGTCTGAGAGTGAGGTCGCCACCTCGCCGTTAGCCATCACTATGTCGACTATGCCCTCCTGGATGAAGTACATCTTCGAGCCGATCGTACCCTCCTTTATTATAATGTCACCTGTGTAAAGGATACGATAGATGTATATATGTTGAAATTGCCGTATATATATAGGTATATTGAAATTTTGTTAATTTATTGATGATATATGTGAGCTTCAGTTATCTTGCGAGGAAATGCAGATTCCTACAGTTGGATGTACGAAATGCTTTTTTTTTCTTTTCAGGGTGAGTGAAGGAAAAGCTTTTTTTTTATAGGTCAATGGTTAATGTGAATGTTCTTAACAATATAGTTAGTATTTACTGAATTTTTTAGTGCTCGAGGATACTTGGGTAGTAGCTACCCTTTGAATAATATTTTTTAATATATTAAATAAGTTTGTTATTCTCAACAAATTGCAATAAAAAATTGATTAGATTTCTTTAAATTGATATTCAACCTGCTTATAAAATCCTAGTCTTTTTACTGAAATTAATTAAAATTTTTGTCAATAAACATAAATTTTATAAAAATTTTTCATTAACATAAACTTTTACTTTACATGAACGGATATGATTAAATTTTAATATATCCCGAAATTAACGTATGACTTCAAGTTAGTAATAATTAATGAGCTAAAATGACACATTGACTTTTTTTATTTGGAAGTAGAAATTGACGTTGCAGAATATCAATTTCCAAAGTGATTAATAATAAATTTTTGATAATCTAGATTTATGTCGCCTAAATAATCTAAAAGTGAATTTCGCCACGTGTGACCTGGTTTATTGGAAAGTTCAAAAATAATGATCAATGTCCTACATCCTGCGGAAAATCCGCATTCTCCCGGTATTAATTTTCACGCGTATAATAAATATTACACAAGCTAAATTAATTAAACCAAACTTATAATTATTTCGAGGATGAAAGGGGAAAGAAAACAAAAGAAAGGAGAGTTCCGATTCTTTCTATAGATATATTAAAAAAGTTTCTTTTTTTTACCTGGTTGGAAGACTTCGTATCTGAGTTTCGTAACGACGTCCGAGACAAAGTTCGAATCAGCGTTCGCGAAGAACGGCACAGATGCGACGAGCGATCTGCAGTTGTAATTTATTACGTCCTAAACAAGAGCAAAATTTTAATACAAAAACCAGGGTTCATTATACAATTCAGTTCGCAGTTCTATAAAGAACCACGCATTTATTTCAAACTATATCAAATGTTACGGAGATTTATAAAGATGAGGATATATTATACCTCTCGTAATTTTTCCGAAAGTTCGCCGAGAATGAGCTCCTCGTCGAAGAACTTTCCTTGGTAGCGATGCTCGAAGTATTCGGTTATCCTCTGTCGCATTTCCCTCGGTAGTTTACGATAGGCCATGTATTCCTCTACTTGTTTCACCTAATCCAGACAAATGTCATCCGTGAGTCTCGAAATTCTCATTATAAAGTCTCGCTTTTACGCGCACGTATATACACACGTGCGCAGCTCTCACAACAATATATCAAAATACAAATTGCAACCTCGTTGACCCGTTTTTCTTTTCCGTCTCCAACTAGTCGTTGTCGCGCTAACGATAATATGCGTTATTTTTAGCGAGAAAAAAATCGAACTTCTATGTACTCGTGTCGTGTGTGTGATGCGCGAATGTAATTTTTTCTTTAGAATCAAAAGCGCGTGAAAGAATGTCGGTGTTCGAATTAAACGTTGTTTTATCAAGTTATATTCAAAGTAGATATATGCAGCATGAGTATATATA
>JAWWEQ010000055.1:29788180-29833990 GCA_035583055.1 Torymus tubicola
TATAAACGCGAAAATAACGTCAACCCTGTTTTTATATCAAAATGAAAATCTGCGATTATCAAGTCCCTTTCTCATAAGAGAGAATAAAAGAGAAAGAGAGCTTGCACAAACGCGCGTGCAATCCCTCGGAATTAAATTTAATTCAACGTAAATTGAGAATAAGTACTCGGGTATATTCGAAAATCTCCGTTCCCCCGGATACACTTTCATTCTCCGCGGCTGGAATTTTTAATGGACCTTAGAGCTAAATGTAAATTTTTCGAGTGGAAAAAAGAAACGATTTATATTCTAATGGTATATATGAACAGAAGAAGAAGAAGAACAAAAATAACTCATTAAACTAGCTACTGTCGTTCCTGTTCCCTAAAGGATTATACCTGGCAGCTGGTGGATAAAAAAAAATCATTGTTGTATAAAAACTTCCAACGCAGCTCGAGTAAAAGATTTCCCAGGTTGTTTTGTAATCTCGAAAAATATTAAGGGAAACAAGTCACGTTTAATATATATGAAAAGCAAAATTACAAGACTTTTCGTTTACACCTATTTACCTTATATCTTTATTAAACAAACACTGCGTGAATAGTTCAAATTAAAATTTTAATCTAAAGAAAAAAAACATGTTTTCATTTCATCCATATAATCCATCGGTTACAACAGGCCACATGTGTAGCTAAAAAAAGAAAAAGATACGTTTGAAATATAGAAGAATTACCTTTTCACGATATTGTCTCCTCGAGGAATCGAGCGACTGGATGAGATTGGTCGCGTGGCCGAGGAAGAGGGCATAACACGTCGCCCCACTGATCATGCTCAGCATCGTCAGCCACATGTCAGTCAGCGATTGCGGCGGGAATCGGCCGTATCCTATGCACAGCATGTGCGACATCGCCTTGAACAGGGCCCACGAATATTGCTCCAGCCAGAAGGAGTCCTGTGTGTGTGTATGACACAATATTTCATTTTAGTATTTCACTTCTTATATCTTTGCAATGTTATATTGTTAGGAAAAGTATACTACTTCTTTTTTATACAAAAACGTATATTATTATTTTTGAACGTAGATTAAGATCTTTTATTTGTAATTTTAAGTAAACTTTAATTGTATTTTGTTGTCGTTTAGTTTAATAGTATTGTATTTGCGCCATTCTATTCTGTTTTTTGAATCGAATCTGAATTATGTACAAGGGCTTATTGCCCGTCTACTTTTCAAACTAAATAAAATAAAAAGCTTTCGCGATATCAAATATCTATTATATTTTTTTTTGCTCAATTTGATTTTTAAATTTACTCAATAAAATCAATCGCTATAGAATTCCGTTACACTTTTCACCAGACTAGCGTATAACTCAAATATTATACAGTTCGCTTCGTGACGACATCAAAGGATCTGATTAGTTTACCCCGAAAATATCTCACTTCTCACGTAGAACGTGTTTACTCACTTGTAACTCGTTAATGGCCACCCACGAGTTGCTGGGGAAGCCTTGCAGCATGGGCACGAGGAATTGCAGGCAGCCGCTCCAGTGGCCGATGAGGAGCATCATGCAGATCAGGTTAAAGATCCGCATGAACACCGACGCCATGTTCAGGAACTGCCAACAACAAGGTCCCGTGGTTTTAGTCCGACTCCTCTCACTCTCTCTCTCTCTCTCTCTCCCCGTCGTTAACCCCACGCGTTGTATACATCAACTCTATACAACGATCTTCCCATCCTTTCCACCCTCAACCTCCCCACGGTATATATGGCAATGATCGCGCGATTGTGATTTTCTTCTCCCTCTTTCTTTCTCTCTCTCTCTCTCTTTCTGCGTGCGTTTTAATTGCATTGCCCGCAGAGAAAGAGAGACCAACGAACAAAAAGAAAAAAAAAATAAAAGAAGTGATAGAAGAGAACAAAAAGGAAGAGAGGAGAGTGTATAGTGAACGAAAACCAAAAAAAAGGGAAGTGAACGAGAGAGAGAGAGAGAGAGAAGAATAATGTTTTAAAATAAAAATAATAAAAAAAAACGTAACTCCACCCATAACTGCAGCCATATCCCTTGACTCTACGCATCTTCTTTGTTCATCCCTTTTGACTATCTTTTGTCTTTTAGCTCGCCCATTCACCTCCCCCACTATCACGCACTCCTTCACGCATCTATACACTCACATAAATACACATGCGCGCCCATCGCATTCGCTCGTGCGAAAAAGGCAACCGTAAAGCGCCGTTGCGTAGTGCAGCGAATGTTTTGTGCGACAAACCGAAATGTATATACTTATAATAATGTAAAATGGTCTAGAGATATACGTTTGACACTAAATGTTTATATAGGATGTGCGACACTACTCAACTATATTTATACGCTTTGCCTTTCTCTCAAACATCGTTCTGTCTCTCTCTCTCTCTGCATTTCATACCAGATGTTAAAATATCTATAATAGTATCTCTCGTTCTCTCGATTCTTTACCGGTGAATGGGATTGCTAAAACTCAAAGATTCCAAAAAAAAAACGCAGATAACGTAAAATCATGAGTATGTAGTAGATATACAAAACAAATAAATAAACAAGGCGCATAATATATATGTAAAGAAAACAAAGGGAAAAATAATAAAACATCGTGTAGCCAAAAATAAAATAAAAAAGTAACAAATGTATAACATAAAAACTGGCGAAACGAAAAAAAAAGAGAAAAAAAAAACAGTAAAAAAATCCAGCCATTTGATAGGGCGTTGTAGGTCGAAAGTTAGTCTATATCAGTGTGAGAAGCATCGTCGCGATTGTTTCGTATAGAAATGAGAAATAAAATACAATTTATCTGATATAACAGATTTAAAGCATACACAATAATGTATAATTAATCGCATTGACGACGTTGCTTCTTACACCTCGCGCATCGTTTCGTATATACGATTTTATATTATGCGTGTCAATGTCTCTCTTTTGTACTCTCTAATGTCTCGTAAAATTCTGGTTAGAGAATAATATACAAAAAAAAGAGCATGCTAATACACACCAGAGACAGAGAGAATACGCACATCACGACGACTTGTACACAAACAAGTAAAACAGTATAACGAAAATAAAGTAAAAGAAAAAAAATGTAATGATACTTTATCTCATACGGTTACGTGTACAACTAAATAAAATCATAATAATAATAATAATAATAATACAGGAGAGAGAGGGGTACCACAGCGTAACGTATAACCAAATAAATGCAGAGAGGGTAATTTTGCTACAATGCCCAACGAAGAAAAAAAAAAGAGTATAATAAAAACAACGAAAAATTAAAAATAATAAGTCATTTGCAAAACGATTAATAAATTAGTAAAGGTACCAGAGAGGCTCCCAGATCGTCTCAGAGGTTCTCGTACGTGAATTTTAGATGAAGGATATAATAAGAATATAAAGAAATGGTGTGTGATTAATTTATAAGCAACAGGGTGTACGAGAATCAGAGGGATCTGAGAACTTTTGGTGTTTCATGAAGCATGTTCTTGGTTGTTTTTTGTTTTATCGAGTGAAAATGCACTAGGATATATATTATGTAAATCCTTGTGTCTTCATCGATATTAAAAGGTGTTTATTATTTTAGGTAAATAATTATATATGTCAACATACAGGCCAGATAATGGTAATCTGTCCAGTATGTGATTTATGTTATCGAGTGACGAATCTGCTTATATAGAGTATTATCGAAAATTTCAAAGTATTCAACCTTATATAACATCGAAATAGTATATTATAACGTTTTTTTTATCGAGTACAATAATTTACATCGCTAATAATAACGTATTCAAAACGTAACACACAGATACCTATACACGTGTGAGAATCTAAAAATGCCCGGGAAATCTGGGATATCAATCGAAATCGAAACCATTAATTCCGAATGAATTCTGCATATTCATCGTAATCGATATATAGTAAGATTACCAAGCGATTCCATTTACGGTATAATACCACGATAATCCATACGAATGCGCGTGCGTGAGTATACGTATATATATATATATATATATATGTGTGAATGTACGTGTCAAAGGAAAAGCCGTTATTAATAATTCAGCATGTATATACGCGGGACGACGACGACGTCGACGATACGGCAACTATTATACATCGCGGCGTTATAACTCGAAATCTCCAATGGATATGTGTGCGATGCAACGCGTTTGTATATACATATATATAATGTAACATAAGCAGGTTCGTCACTCCATCATCGAGGGGCGGGGCAGCAGGTCGTAGAATTATCATTCGGAGAACACAGGTGAGAGAGAATCATGATTTACTCGCTAAATGGTATATATAATCACTATAATAGTAAATACAATAATGAGCCGGTATGTGAGTACAGAGTATAACGTATATGTAACAAAGTCCTATACGTATATACTTGCAACGTAGTTGTTATAGAAAGGGAAAGCAATATAATAATAATAATAATAAAAAGGTCGATAATAATAATAATAATAATAAATAGGATGTGGATATGATCGACTGACAAGACTATAATATATATATATATATATATGTTGTAATGCGGCTTACCAATATTGTGTAAGATACATTACCTGTGCGTTCTAGAGGGGCTTGTAAAATGTTTTAAGTAAAAAGGTAATGCATTGGGTGATCGTAATAGGTATAGTATAAATCGTACGTCCGGTTGAACTATATATAGAGAAAGGGTTGACGATGACCCGCACGCATGAGTATATATATTGACAAACTTTTCAAGCCCAAGATGTATAAAGTGTATATTATAAAAATCGAATTTTGTTCGTTATAGAAACAAAAGAATGCGCTCGATTATCAAGAGATTTAGATTTTTAATATGAGAATAAAATTTTTGTAACCGTTTATACTCTATAAAGCTTGGATAAATCAAAGCAAATTATTATTTTTTTTTTTAAACACTAGATGTCAAAGATTATTTTTAGAAAAAACGTCTGCTAACACTTATAACACTACCATATTAACATTCTGAACAGTAATTTTTAGAGCTTATTATGTACTACACTATTATAGTATAATAAATACCGGAACATGCGTGCGCGTCAAAACTGAACTATAATGGGATGATGACGACTCTCTAATTATGATATATAGTAAAATTTAAACAGCGACACTCGGAGATATATGTGTTGCTGCTGCATTTAATATACTACGCAATCGGTTCTGAGGATGAGATGCGTGGCGATGGGCTGAGGGAAAAGAAGAAAGAAAACAAAAAATAGGAGAATTGTTTTTGACAACGAAAAATGTGATGACATTACCAGAGATGTATTATGGATGTGTGTATATGGAATGTCGAGAACAACGTTACGTATAACGTATGACAAACGAAAACAAAAAAGGTATAAAAAAGAAAAAAAACAAACAAACAACAAAAGCACTTTGAGCGAAGAACGACGGTTCAACCAAAATAAAAAAGAATGAAAAATGAAACAAAAATAAAAACAGGAAGAAAAGAAATAAAAATAAGAAGAAAATAAATATATATGTATACGCTACATATAAAGTCGAATCGGTTGGTATAACACACTCGTACATACTATGCGCGCTCTCTCTTTCTCTCTATTACATAATTATACAAAAAAAAAAGCCAACCAATGGAAAAAACAACGGCAGGTTACATTAAAAAAATTACCAACAAAAAAAAAATAATATAGAGGAACGTGAACAACATCAACAACAGTAACAACAACAACAACAACAACAACAACAACAACAACACAGTATATTACAGTAAGCGTCAAAGCCAAGGCGTTAAAAAGCAGAGCGCTGAGAAGCAAAGGAGGATGTATAAGAACATTAGCGGTATATATAGTGTCGTGGTACGCATCTGTCTTTTTCAAAAAAACAACAATGAAAAAAAAATAGAGGCAGGATCAATTACACATTTATGTTTATATATATAAAAAAAAATAGAAAGCAGTGACAGCCCAAACGTTCAAAGCAGTCTATGAGAACCACAGAAGCCACGTTTAAGCGCATCGCCATATACATGTATATCAAATAGTAGTATATAATCTATAGCTATATATCATTTTCTTTTTTTCTTTTTTTACACAGCTATATGTAAGTCTAGCTAGTGATTATTATTACAACATTCCGGTATCACTTTTCACATATATATTTGTTACTCCATTACTCATGTATAATGTATATATGTAAAAACACAGCCACTGATCGTGCGCTCTCCGAATCATGTCACTAATTCGGTCTACCAGATTGAAGTATGTATAGTTGTAGTATAATATTTTCAGATAGAGGTGTGAAGTTATGTATATAGGCAGTAGTAGTAGTAGTAGTAGTAGTAGTAGTATTAAGCAAAACCCGGAAACGCAGTGGCGGCCTTTTCCCTTCCTTTCATGTGGTAATTTATAACTGCTCTAGTTTTCTATCGACTGCTTGAGTATAGTAACGCGGGGGTGATGGTATATAATAATAAAAAAAATAACAACAACATATATAGTAACAACAACTATAACAATAAACAAGGTCTATTATATAAACAGCAGGTAAACAGCAACGACGAGCGAAAGGAAAAAAACCTAGTTTGCGCGCGTTTCCGGACAACACCCGGCACAACTTAAAAACACTAAAAGGTCAGAGTGAATTTTGTATTTTAAATAACACACCGAAAGTAGAGTAGTAGTAGTAATAGTAGTAGTAGTAGTAGTAGTAGTAAGCGTATAGTTTATAGTGAAGAGTATAGAGTAGAAAAAAAAGAAAAATAACAAGAGGTGATAGGTGTAGCGCGTACGCAGCTGCAGAAGCTCGTCCTCTCGTTACGAATTTAATCATTTGGTTATTTAGGTTTCTATATATATATATATATGTATATATGTTATATATCTAAAGAATAATGTGTGTCTATGAGTGACACACGCTCAGGCTACGGTATTGTGGTGGACGAATGTATATTATGCGGTTATCGTATACACAGGTTCTCGTTCCGTATGTTTCATTTATTGGTTGTGGTACATATATATACATATATATATATATATATATATATATAAATATTGGTGTCTCGTGGGTAGATTTGTGCGTGTGTGCATTAATAACGCGCAAATTACAAAGCGACAGAGAAGGGACGCCCAATCACGTGCGTTATAATATGTATATATCCAAGGAGGCTTACACTAGCAACCCGTCTACCGATTGAAACCTAATTAGGTTCTGTCTATTTACGATTTATCAATTTCTGTTTATTAGATAAAGATCTATTATTGCTGCTTAAGTATTTTCCAACAAATAAGTTTTTTATTAAGCAAAATTTAAACTTTTAAGCATTAAGAATGCTAGATAAAAGTAATTTGTAATACCATCTACTTGTATACAGCTTGAACCTTAAATTTTATATATTGGTAAATTTGTACACGTGGTGGTCCATATCTTTATTCTTCAAAAAATAATTTTGTTAAATTTAGTTGATGCATTAATTCTTATAAATCAAATGTGTATACCTAGGTACTCGTGTACCTTAGAAATTCATTGTTTCCACTTCAGGTTTTAATGGTACAATCAAGGTTCCGCAATTAAATTTTATCTAACATGAAGAATTCCAGAGTCTCTAAATTTCATTGTTCATTAAAAAAAGGCAGTGACTCCACCACGTATGTACAAATATAGACCAAAAAGCCTTTCCAACTTTACTATTTAACGTTCTTTCAATAGCTAGACGGGTACCAATGATATGGTTCTGTATATATAATACGTTTATAAGCGTAGCCTATATGCTGCGATTACGTATAATCATGTAACGTAAAAACAAAGTATAAGTAATAAACATATGCGGCGGAAAAAGATCAAAAAGCAAATGTTTGTATAATGTAGAAAACCAACGAGCCAATCAGCGTGCAGCTCCTCCCTCCACTGCCCTCGCACGACACAGCCGCGGAGAAACGCGTGTATAGTACGTCTCCTCGATCTTTTGAATAGCGATGGAGGCTCCGTCTCTGTCTCTCTCTCTCTCTCATGGTCTGATCGTTGTTATAATCCCCAAGGAAGCGACCAGCCCATACCCAAATCTACCCCAATCGAAGCGAACAATGCCATAGTATTGGCAACTGTCAAAGGCTTAGCAACCGACGTTCACACACATGCTCGCGCGTGCACCTACGCGCGTAATATTTGCTTTGGTCAAAGCTCTCTCGGTGGAATCACCCGAGTTGCAATTACGATAAAGACGAGAGAGGCCAACAAACGTACACACAGACAGCATAGATGTCTGTTTGTCCGTCTGTCTGTGCTCCTCTGTCTTGGCGCGTTTCCTTACGGTACCGCCTTGAGCACGTGTACACCCCCTGAGATTGCGCAACGCAATAACAGATAGCCGATATCCTTTGATTTTAAGCTTAAAGACAGAGAGAGAGAGATAGAGAGTGAGGTTCCATCGATTTATCGAAGAGGAAACAAAAATGGCGACGAGAAGCCGCGGAAGATCGAGACATACATATTATATAACGTTCTCGTTTCGTCACATAGAGTCGGGGAGAGAGAGAGAATGAAAAAAAAATATATATAGTACAAACGACAGACAGATAGAGAGATATATATACGGTGGTCGGCGGGAGTGCGTGGGTTGAGAGCTTGAGCGCGTTTGTTTTTTTTTTGTTTTTTGTTTTTTGTTTTTCTTGTCGCTTTAAGGGCGGGTTACCTTAAAAATAAGGTCGCTTTTGCTGAAACCAGACTTCTTTTTATTCATATTGTCAGAGCTTAGGCGCCCCCTCCGCTCAGTGCGTTTTTTTTGTAGGTTCTGCAATATCTAGAAACAAAAGAAAGCCGGGACATAGCAAGACATAGTAAAGAAGAGGAAAACAAGGTTACAGAAAATGTTCGTACAGAGAAATTCTTCTTTTCTTTTTTTTTCTTTTTTTAGTAGTAGTTGTTTTTTTTTTAATTTTTTTTTTTTTTTTTTTTAAGAAGGAGGTTTGTTAAAATAAAAAGAGTGTTATATAAAACATTGTAAGTAGAGAAAAAGAAAAATTAGAAAGGAAAATTAAAAATAGTTCTTTTTTTTTTAATTTGTTAGTATACGCTGTTATAGTTAAAAAGGAAAAGTCCGGAAAACGTAAGAGCATCAAGAGGCGAAGATGCGAAACGAAGTTAATCAAGGCAGGCCCTTCGTATCGTTTACTTTCATTTTATAGTTTTGTCATTTAGAGTAAGCATTATTTATAGGTTATTTTTTTATTAGTGTCATTCTTCGTTTCATCTGTCATTTTTTCATTGTTATAATACTTGTGCTTGCTATGGTATCTTATTACTTTTTAATTCATATTTCTTTTCAGCCTATACGTGAATCCGAGATAAGACAAGAAAGGAAAAAAAAATTGAAAATAATAGAAAGATGTGAGTAACAATAGCGTTGACACTTTGTTGATTGACTCCATTGCTCTATCACATGACGAGCACAAGTGCAAAATATATATATAAGTAATACAATAATAATCAATATTTGTAGTAACAACAGTATCACAATTATATAAATATATGTAGAATCGTCGTTCACGTGCGAGTTGAGAAAAAAAAAATTGTCGACAAAATATATAAATATATACGCATATATAGTGAGTCGTACAAGTTGACCAGTTGCAATTGAATAACAAAAAAAATAAATAAATAAATAAAAATAAAAGAATACATAAACAACCGTTCATCGATCGATAAATAGGAATACTTAACACTTGAAGTATTACTTGTCACAAGTCTATGACAAATGCAAACAAGTCTCATAATATGACAACTTAAAGAAAAGCCAGTCAGAGTAAGCGCACTTCAGTCGTTTTGTTGGCATCAATCGCTCAAGCGGCAAGAGCAATACATAACTGAATTTTTGTATAAATTTATAATATACTCTCGTTATTCTGTAACGGTATGTTTCAAAAGTATATAAGAAAATAGTGTAATGTGTGCGAGAAGCTCATAAGTAAGTATACAAAGTAAGTATATAATGTATAAGTATAGTAATGTAGTAAGAAAATAAAACAAAAGTTTCCGTGCTTGTCGATTTACGGAAACTATCGGTATACAGGCGTCGTTATTAAGTATACATGATACGAAGGCAATGAGTCAATTCGACATATATGCTTTTTTAACTTACCGTGAGGCGAATTTTAAACAAAATACTTCTGGCAAAGTATTCCGGTCTAAAAATGTGAATCCACAGTCTATACTTCAGTCCCGTGTGTGTGTGTGCGACACAATATTAATTATTTTGTTTTTTCTACTTATAGGAATACGAAAGTTAGTCATTAGGTTAAAGAGAGTGGAAGCTTTAGCTGTACAATTAAAAAATGAGCAACCAAATCGCCGCACTAAGTCTAAACGCTTAGCAATTGCAGATTATTCGTATATACTCTAAATACAGTCTAAATAATACGTGGAATTGATATATTGCCATCGCGCTCAGAAAACTAACAAAGCCTTTGCGGCAAAGGCAAAAAAGTGGTAGTATATATATTTGATAATAGCAGCGTACTGTCTTTCGTCTCTTCACTCTCAGTAGTCGATCACATACTCCTTTTTGAAAACAGAAATAAAAAAACAGAAAATCACTCGACGATTACCATTTGGAAATGATTGAAACTAAAAATAAGAAAAATAGAAATTTAAACCTCTCGATAAAACTAGAAATCATGAAAGAAATCAACAAGTGTAATCACGTATTTTGTTGGAAATCATAAATTGTGTGTATACGTAGTTTCAAGGAGAACTAAATAAAAATCAACCGAAAACAGTGATAGTCAACAGAGTGTTTTAGAAATTGGCTTGCGTAGGTTTTTTTATTGTTGTTGTTGAATTTATCTCGCGATATTATTCCCCGACTAGCTGTTCCGGGGGAAAATGTTTACAGTTTCGATAATATATATATGTTATACAATCCGTAAGTGACGGATTTCGTATATGACACGTAATAACCTTGGTCAACTTGCACATTAGCTTTTATCATCAATTGCACATGTATATCGACAGCAGTAAGAGAAAAGTTTACATAGCTCTATTAATGTATAGTCTCGATACGTAAAAAGTAAACATTAAAGGACTTTAAAATATATTTTCAATAGACTCGAAGATTTTCAGAGAAATGTTTAGATCCATAAATAGAATAGTTAATATCAAAACATCGAGACTTCAGGAAATAGATTAAAAAAAAATAAAAAAATACGTAGATTCCAAAATATATATATGTATATTGAATATCCTTTCACAGTATACCACAGTCATAAGATATATTCACAATGAGTACATTTAAAATTATATGTAATATATTGATATATACTTAAAAAGAAAAGAAAACATGCAAGGTTGGAAAAGATACCTACGGTACTTCCTAAAGGGAAGTTTTTACACACAACGCCCATCGTCATAAAATCTTTACGAACCTGAAGTATATATATATAAAATATTCCTCTTAAATAAATGTATATATTTATAATACCAAAAGCTCACAACATTTACTTGGCCTAAGGGGTATTAAAAATTACAATCGAACAACCTATATAGCGATCTCAATCAATGGTAATCGTTAATCTAATAAACGTTCAATTAAACTAATTAATAAAGTGACTCGACGAATGGTCGATCAATGCACATATCTGGTACTATGGCATTCTTCAATGTTTATATTGCATCCTGTTATAGACACACATTCGCAAAAAGAATCAAAACAGGAATTATAGCAACACGCGTGTCGATATACAATGCCAAATTTTTCCAAGGAAAGTTGGGAAAATTCAAAGATTTATTGTTATTTAAAAAAATTACTGTTTATAGCCATAAATCATCTTTTTGCACAATTCACTTTAAATGATTTGGCATTGTATATAATTAACCGCGTAAGAACAAAAAAAAAAAGAATTCTCGTGCATTTTAAAATATACGGAACGGTTAAATATATGAGGGCTAAAAGAAAATGTGCCATTGAGTCGTAATAAAAACGCGGAACAAACGGTACTGAATTAGCTTATTATTGTAATTCAAAATTTTATTAATAATGGAACCAATTAGACCAATAAGTTCGTGAAAATTAATACTATTGTTTTTAATTATTTTCAGTTAAAAAGTCAAGTCTTGAATAACTGAGTATATTTTCAAATTTAATCTTATTATCCTTTTTTTCTGTTGCAGATATGAACTGTTTCAGCAATGAAATTTTATTTATGAAAACTACTATGAATATACCACCAGGTGTCTTTTATCTAATTGATCCATTACATCTTACCAATACGTACCGACACTTTTAATAACTCGGTTCTAATAACTCAAACAAAACATTTCTTTTGAACCCGGTCTTTCCAATCGGCGATATCAGGGCACAGTTTTGTAGAAAATTAATCGCACTTTACCTCATTAATTTCATTCAACAAGTTTCACTTTGATAGGACAATAAAGGAAACAAACGACCTCGTACAATTTCATCGCTTCCGTTAAAAAGAATTTTTCTTTTATTCCCAAGGACATATAATGGACACTCGTTGAAGAGAGAGAAAGTGGTGGGGGGGGGGGGGGAGAACGCATAAATTATCGCTTCGCAGTTAATGAGACTACATCGCACGATTCACGCTCGTCCTAAATCAAATTAATGGCTCGACGAGCCGCGTGCGAAGAGAGAGAGCGAAAATTCAATTTCGGCAAAAAAATTTAATCTGCGCAGCACTTTGAAATCGAATGAAAATGTCTTTTGTATCAGCGTGCGAAAATTGTGGTTCGATAGAGAAAAATCGGAAACAACTGATGATATTAGGGTTATCAGAGGATTTTTTTATTTATTATGGTCAAATGAATAAAGAAAAAAAAAATTAAGCAAAGCGAATGCTCATGTCTCTTCTCTATATGTATATATATATGTGTTATCGAAAATTCTGATCCATCGACCGTGTTTGAACGATTCAGCGCGTATCACGGATAAATTGGGACGCGCTCAGGTCTAACCGCAAAATCCTGGAACTGTAACAGCTTCCAGTTGTTTTGGATCTAATCACTACCCATACGATAAAGGATTATCAATACTCAATGCTATATATCAAATATGATACATTGAAGTCTCACTGTAGACCGTCAACTAAATGTAGTATGTTTTGGAAAAATTCGTTGAGACTGTACATTGTCAACTGCTTTTTCGTATAATGGAACATTAAACTAAAGCTAAATTGCTAACAATATTTTTTGACAAAGTTAACTTTATGTTTCCTAAATTTTCTGATTTAAAACATATTTGCAAATACATGGTTTCTTGAAGACCCAAGTACCTCACGTCCTACTGGTGGCCATTTTAAGAAGACAAAATTAAGTATTATACACAATTTTAAATTGTAAGTTTTCATTTTCGTATGGAATTCGTAATTTAATACGTCAGCTTCTTAAAACACTCACTATGGTAACGTAAGTCTTGACTTTTACAAAACTAGTTATAGCTTTAACATTTTTAATGAATTATCTACGTCAAGTTAATATATTACATAGAATGAAAAATTTAGAAAACAATCTTTCGCAGATGCTGTCAAAACAAAAATATATGCCATTAGTCGCCCAAATAATTGGCGAATATTCATTCTAGGAGAATCTGCTATAAATAGTGCTCATAAAGTACTCTTGTATTGAATGCAGTCAGTGACGGCAGATCTTCCTGTAAGAGTCATTTTCTTCGATGCTCTTTGTGATGAGATAAGTACATGATATAAAAATTATGACAATGCACACAGACACAATGAAGGTTCTTGTCACGATAGTATAAGGGATAACAACGTACAGAGAAAACGAAGCTCCTGAGACGAGGACACATATAATAATGGCGTATAGTATTATTTTTAGAGAGGAAAAGATTTATAGAAAAAATTTTATTCTGATTTTGTTTAGAGAACATTTTAGCTTTGCACATTTATTTTATTATTCTTTAGTTAGTGAGAGCCGAGCGAACGGAAAAAAGAATTAAAAGTAGTACAGGTCTTACCTCGAAGAGCCAGTAGTAGAACAAGCAGAGAGAGTGAGTTTCAACATCAAACAAAAAAATTTTTAAAATAAACAAGAGAAGAGACTGTAAGTAACGAGTGATAGAAAAACAGACAGAATGACAGACGCAATCAGAGAAAAAAGACAGGATAGAGAAAGAGAGAGAAAGAGTGATTACAGGAAATGATCTAAGACAGAGAGTCGTGCGAATGAAATTAACGAATATAAAGAAAGAAACAGTGCCGTTGTTTTCTCGCTTTTTAAAAATTTTCTTATTTTTTTACCCCTGAACACATTGTTATATTCAACAATCGATTTATTTTGTCAAGCGCGTGACATCTGTATACCGTCCCGTAGGCAACCAAAAACAAAAGGCAACTGAAAATGCACGAACTGACAATAAAAAAAAAATCAAGGGATTCTGCTTAATCACCCCCGCGAAGGACTAAAACGGAAAAATAGCAAATTGGGTTTTTTTTTCTTACAAATTATCATCGAAAAACAAGCAGCTATAAACAACATGAAAGAATTATAGCAGGCAGCGGGCGATCGTTTGGTTACTGTGAAATACACACTAGGATTAAAAAAAAAATAAATAAAAACACGTATATAGGAGCAGAGGATTAGGTGATGGTGTTCAACACAATAAGTTCCCACGTACGTAAAAACACGTTTATATTATTCTAAGACAATGCACTATTTTCGTTGGCAACAATCAATCTTCAGTACTATGGAGATATACTGTACATTACCAGCCAACCATGGGTTACTTACTATCGCCTCCTTCTACGCAATCGAGTTCACGTCGTTTTTACCTGAGTGGAAGATCCAGGTGGAAAATTCAGGAGATGGAAGTGCACAACACCGAAACTATGGGAAGGAAGAAGGTGATATGGAAGGATTTGGTATAATGACGTGTACCGAGGAAACACGGACACATCGCCAACCCAACAAAAAAAACAGACAGATATAAACAGAAAAAATTGGTGTCCAAAAATAAAAACAAAAAAAAAATAAATAAATTACAATTACAGAATCGAATTTCGGGCAAATCGGGCTGTTATAACACCTAACACTCACAGGCAGACCTACAGTTATAATAATAATAGTAATCATCATCATCATCATCACAGACCAACGAACTTTTCTCACTTTATGCAAAAGTAGTTTTGGTAGTGGTGGTGGTGTGTCTGTGTCTTTGCTCGTGGCCCACATCAAACATTACCGCGCGACAATTAGCGCAAGCTGCCCATTATGCTTGTTCGCGCTAATTGGCGACAACTGTTTTTCTTTTCGTTCAGAAAAATTAAGACAAGAGAGCAAGAGTTAGAAGATTGCTGGTTAATCAAGCTCAAAGCATTTGACGTGGGGCACGATCATGTCGTATCATATCATCACACGGAGACTAATATATATAGAACGATCGAACACGTTGGCCTAAGAACCTATTAAACGAACGGATCTCAAATGTATATCCATAATTAACTAAGTATATATAGTAACAAAGAATGAAAATAAAGAAATAATAATGGAAAATCATAATTCGTAACAAAACGGTAAAACCCGTCCAACATGTCAAGGCACGGAGACATAACAAAAATCGTTCTCAGGAACACATCGAATTAAGGATTCTTAGCTACCGCGTGTAACATGGATTCTTTTTAATGATATTTTTACAATTTTAATATATTTCTCTTATCATAAATATATTTTACTTTTTCCAATAGTAAGTCTTACTTATGCAGCAACTCAAAGAGAAACAACCAGTATGAGATGACAGATGATGAGCGATGAAGTATCAGCAGGCTATACATTTTTTCTAAACACGTATAGCAAACTATAATAATCAATCTGGTTCGTCACATTGTTTCATCATGATAATTTTTAGGATTAAAGATTTACGATCACGTGAGCTTTTATCATCAAAATAAAATAATAACCAAAAATGACTGAACATTGTGAACGATGTGATTACAATGTGACGAACAGCTTTCCTGGGTGATCTGCTTCTTTGTCTAAGCAGCGGATGAGGGTGACGATGACTATGAGAAACCGAACATTGAAATGAGCAGAAAAAAAGCAACAGCTGATCCATGTTGCAGCACGGGGGTTAGATGATGATTTAGGTACATGTGTGGGCTTGGCAGCAGATCTGATCAAAGCACAATACGGCTATCGCGGCTCTTCCTTTTGTCTTTTCTTTTTATATACAATATACATCTCGCGGCTAGTGTATACAATTTATGCGTATCTTTGTGTGTGTATAAACGTGTACGTCGCACTGCTCGTATCACATTTGAGAGATATATGTGTAGATGCAGGATTTGCGGCGGGGGGACAAGTCGTACTGGCGTAGCAAGAAAACAAAAATAGATTTGATACGAATGAAACGTAAAGAGGCGAAGAGAAGAAACGCGTGGACACGATACACGTAAATTGGCCGAAGACACTGAGAAAAGTATGGTTTTAATATCAGGTTTCTAGATTTTAATTCTCTTTGATGGTCGCAAGGACCTGCAGGACGTGTATTTGTTGCATTGTGATTAGTAAAATATTCTTAAATCGTTATGCACATAGAACAGTTAAGATATTTGTATTTTTATTACGATTTGTACTTTTAATTTGTCAGTTCACTTAGAGTCACCAACTTATGTCTATGTCATGTTGCGATAATTATGGATCTCTTCTCAGTGTCAGATACATTTCATCGGAAGCAAAGCAAAACAATACGAGGCGTAAACAGTTAAACGAACCAGAAGTTATACGAAATCGTATTATCTTCGTCCAAGTAAAAGGGAAGAGGGAAGGAAGCTCAGAATATTTAGAGAGAACACGTCACGTCAGGTCGAGCTTCAAAAACGTTCGTTAGTGGCATTATTATTATCATCGTGTGTATGTGAGATAGCAAACGCAAAGTAATGAAAAGAAAAAGAACAAAAAGAGTGAGACAACACAAAAAAAAGACAACGTAATCAACATAATGACACAACCAAAAGTATAACGATAATACAATAATCATGAGTCAATTTATCACATAAAATATATATAAATATATATAAGTATAAAGATATCAATGTCAATCAGCTTGTGATCAGTTCTGCTCTCCAGGGAGGACTAAGAGATTTAGTATACAGGTTACGAGAAAACTTGTTACTTGAGACTGAAACGACAAACTATATGCAACTCTGTCTAGTGTGTCCAAAAAACCACAATTATCAATTAATATATATATAAAAAAATATAAAAAAAAAAGTTTTCTAGCTTGTATATATAATAATATATATATAATATGTATACGTAGAAGTAAAAACAGCAAGTCTGAGTTGTAGTAACGAACGCTTATATCTCTTTCGGTCTCATATTCACGAGATAGATCGGGCTAGAAAGTGCGGGGGCCAAGGTTAACAACACACACAGCGTGCCACCACCGGACTTATAAATGTGTATTTGGCAGGCACACCTTGCTGGTTCGGTCTGGCTCGGGTGGCGTAGCCCGGCGCTCGTAGTGACGCTCCGGTTGTTGGTAAAGGGGGATCTGCAAACCCAGTCGGAATACGTGTTCGCAACAGAACCCAGTACATATCTCATATCCAGCTATGTTTTTTTTTTTTTATACATTTTATTGTATTTTCTAATTATTTATTTATTTCGACATAGGGGTAAGGTAATATTTCTTTCTGTAATTTTTGGGGTTTTCTACAACTAAATTTGGTTTTTAAGGAGGCGCAAAACGATAATGCAGATCTCTACCATGTTGATAGTATAATTTTATTTATTTTTAATTATTTCAAACATTTCTATGAGAAAAAGCTGTGTTCTACCTTTTATACTTAGGAAATATCTTTTTTAAATTTCAAATAATTCTATCAATTTCATTCTTGAAAGGTAGTTTTCAAATTATCCTGTATAACAATGTCGGTAACCATGTATTCTCATCTTATAAATTGAATTTCGAGCATCTTATACATATAGAATTATTTGAAATTTAAACCAAGTATTTCTCATAAGATTAAAAAAAAGGTATTATAAGCAACTTTTCTATACAAATATTTCTCAAACGATTAAAAACAAACAAAATTATAATGTCGGTAAAGTAAATTTCTAAGTTATCATTTCACAGCCCCTTAACAATTACAGATATGCCTATGGCGCTCGATCAGTCTACAGTTCTTTGCTATAACGTGTCGAATATATATGTATATCTATAAGACTCTCATTTTCGCGGAAGTAAGTAAGTATATCTGGGCAGAAGCTACAGACGCGTGGCTGTTTGGTGACTGGATTTGCACTGATGTATACGTATGCGCGACACGTTTTGTATTGAACTTCGTTTGTTTAGTATATAGAGTTGACTAAGAGACTCCACGTGGTATATAACTTATGCATTCGATGGTAGGATGAGAAACTTCGCGATAGCGATATAGCGTATTACAATGTAATTTATTTATGCAGAGTATAAGGTATAAGTCGGCTTGTACATTGTGTCGCCCTTACTTTGTATTCAAGTACATTGTATAGCAAGACATTTATTTACTTCAAGCTTCTTTTTTCATCTATCTATATATTTATACCTTACAAAAGTAAACGAAAAATCGATATTTTATACAAGCAGCAAATCCAGTTCACCCAGAGATTTTAACAAACTTGAACTTCCTTCTCTATACCACAACCACGTGCTTGTCCTTATATATCCTACACTTAACGATGATCACACGGACATCACATAAAAAAAAATTAAAAAAAATAAATAATACAACATGAACTGATACATCTCCTCGATATCGGTACGTCTGTTCTCTCGTATACGCACGTATAATAGGACACATCACACAGAAATAATGTATATATTTATGTATATAGCGTGGATATATATATATATCTCAAGAGCGTGAGATGACGATTACAGCACATGAAGAGACAGAGAGAAAGAGAGAGAGAGAGAAGTGTGAAGAGAAGAGACACGAAGATGTGTAATATGCGTATAACGATATGGGAGTATATATATATCGCGCGTGCGACGCGACGACACTGTGCCGTAAATATATATATAATGATCTCAAGAAATGTGCGCATGTATGCGTGTGTGTGTAGTATAATATGCACCCGCTATTCTGTAAACTTCCTTCTCTATCAGCGCGCGTTCAAGTCGTAGTTTGAATTTGTCGCCTGCACGCACACGTGTCTCGTTACTCTATATAATATAAAATACACCTATATATATATATCCCAACGCACTTATTCTATATACGACAACGATGGTTCCTACGTCTTCCTCTATTGCTACGAGGATTCACCTATATAGGAACTACTACGCTGCTGCTGTGAAAACTTTTTCAATTCCGCATGCGCGTTCGCGAAAACCGTATAGTGATCTCTCTCTCTCTATATATATATACACATACACATACTACCCTCGAGTAGCACATCGTCGTCGACAAAGGCGGCGCGTATATGTATATATATAGATATATTATACGCGCAGCGCGATTGAATTAGCGAAAAGGGGGATATAACGGGCGATTCGAGAAAATTGATGCGTGCGCGTGTATGTATATATATATATGTATGAGAGAGGACAATTGCCTAAACTGGCGCAACGACAGCGACGGCGGCGGCGGTGCAGGCGGCGCGACGTTACGTCACGCGCGAGAGGAAAAAATAAAAAACGTGATCGGCGTGCGTGCAATTTCCAGCTGTGCGTGTGCACGTGTATATGTGTGTGTATGTTGGTTTTTGTATCTCTCGTGTATCTTTTGGTGCGTGAAATGTAGTTGAGAGTGCTTTACTCTCGTGTTCCTACGTATTTTTTCTAACTTTTACAACTTATTTTCACATTGATCAGAATATACGTAATTTTATCATTTTAACCCGTAATTAACACTTTAAACGGATATACTAACAGTTTATATCTTTTGCAAAACAAATAACACGAGGTAGTTTATTCTTTTCAGAAACTCTGCCATTTAAATCGAAACCATGTTGAAAGTAAAAAAAAGAAGAAAAAAGAACGTATATAACCACGTTACACTCACTCGAACGCCACTTAATTTCCCGTAAAATCTACAACTCTTCGCGAAACGGCGCGCGCTTTCTCCGGTCAAAGGGCCGAATAAATTTACAAAATTCCCCCGCGCAGGTCGGCCTAACTAGTCCTCGACCCGCGTGTGTATGTGTATGTGCATATATATATAGAGGCTTGAAAGGCGATGGCCGAGTGCCAAGCGAATTGGAAAAAAAAGAAGAAAGGCTGGAAATTTTGCGCGATGCCGATCCGAGCGCTGGAATGCAAATATATGAGAAGGGTAACGAGGGATGTGCGAGGTTAATTCGATTGATTCGCGATTGTATTGTTTTGGTGGTCGGGGGGTGGAGAGTTGTCGAGCGTATAAGGGAACGATGGTATGTAGTGTAGTATAGTTAATTAATGAATGACTATAGGATGTTTAGGTATACAGAGTGTTAATGGTTTGCCAATTTTGTTGGTTAGTTTATACGTTCGAGTGAATGATGAGTATAATGTTTAATCTTTCGATTGATATATTCATTATCGTTCGGGGTTCTAACAAATAGATATACGTAGATTTTTTTGTATTTTAATTCGTTTTTATGTAGTTATATTTCGTATGTACATTTCTAAACACGTGACATGCGCGATGATAAAAAAGAAAAACAACGACGTCGATGTACGTATATACTAACATCAATTCCTAATCCATGCAACCCTATATAATGAATGGTAGAAAAAGGTCCACAAAATATGCGATTAAAAATATTATACAATATGTTAAATTAGCTCGAAATTTTTCCTTTAAATCGCACGAATTACATCACTTGCAGACTTTTTTCTACCGTACTAGTTCTTCCTTAAAAACCTCAACAGACACAAAAAACCCCCGGCTAAAATGTGTACATATACACACACATATATATATACACCATCAAGTATATATAGCGGCCAAAGGAAGCGCGCGTCCGGCGATTTTCGCGCGCCGACGAAATTGCGCCAACAACGACGAAGAAGAAACTACACGACGAGAGGATTAACGTGCGACTTCCTCTATGCTGCGTATTACGCGTGTAGGTGTCGACGACACTGCACTATATAGTGAGGTTCACTCTATATCTCAAGAGAGAGAAAAGGGGCTCTTCTTTTCGACGTGGGTGCTGTGTGAAAGTATATATATATACGAGTACGGTTCGGTTAGTGGGAGAGCGGGTGCGGATTTTTTTTTTCTTCAAAAGGTGCCGGAATGTCGCGCGAACTGTAAGTTTTCCCAGCGGTGTTTTTGGTAGTGTACATATAGCGAGCGGAATGAAAGTTTCAACGAAGGTTTTCGTTATTCTTGAATAGGTTAAGTGCTTTAAGTCCAGAGAAAGTTCTGCGAAGATAAATTGCCGTTGTAATTATATTGAAATTATTCCTGCAATAGAAAAACGGACAATTTTATACATATAGGACGATGAAATAACTACACAAATTCCGTGTATAATTACCCTCCCACGTACCGAACCGTTCGCGCTTTATCTTTATATATCTAAACCCCTAATAGGACCCAAAATCGAGGAATACATATATACCTTCTAAAATAATAATCCTGATCGCCGCCGCGGTCATTATCGCGCGAGATATATATATATATGTAATCCTATATATAAGAGCGACCGCACGCTGCGAGCTCGAAAGAACGAACGAAATTCTTCTGCTGATAGAAGAAGAGGAGCAAATATATATATAGATATATACATTAGAAGAAGAAGAAGAAGAAGAACCGAGGATCAATCGAGGATTATTCGTTATATCGATGGAGTTAAGGAGGGAAGTAAAACGGTCGAGAGCCGCACGGATATAAGAGGACGATTAAGTAGCCTATACTACTATGCCACGTTGCCTTGCCGTATATATAAGAGAGTCCCTACGTGTGAGAGAGATTGCCGCACGCGGATACACGCCGATAGATCGGCCGTACGATTAAGTTTCATCGGATGCGACGATCAACCAGATCGAGAGTTGCTTACTCGTCGCGCGTTATTATCTGTGTGCTTTATTATTTTTTTTGTCTTTTTTTCTCTTCGTATATATATATAACAGAAAGAAACGTAATCCTCTCTAATGTTTAGTCGTTCGGCCGATTTAACGACGCGATTTTTATACTCGTCTCTGCTAATTCTAGACTTTTCCAATTTACTCGGAGATATAATGCCTAATTGTTATTATATATAGATAATGGGGATATATCGGTAAGCGATTGTTTAGTTATTATAATATATAGCATCTTTTATATATAGCTCCTAATTAATTTTTTTTATTGTTCGGGTAGAAATTCAGTATATCTTTTCTTAAATGCTTATAAATATATTAGTGTGGCAATGTTCCTATATACGCTGTTCTGTATAACTTTGGGCAGCACTGTTTTAATTCTCAAAAATAATAAGTACATATATATACATTGGTTCATTGAAAAGTGAATTAAGAATGCAATGGTACCCCAAGTTTGCTTTCTTTTCAAGATATTTCTTCGCTTCTACCGTAGTATAATTTCTTTTCTTTCTTTCTTTCTTTCTTTTTTTTGTTTATTTGCACAATGTTATAAAAATTATATTATTATTTATCAAAAAAATTTTGTCTTTCCGCTCGGGCCAATGTATATTGTATATATGTTAATTAATAATATAGAACGTATATCACAGAACTCAACGTAATCAAACAAATGAAAAAAGTATTGTACATAATATATAATTATATAAGTGTGTTCATTTTTTTTATATGCGTAAAAAAGAAATAACTAATGTAATAACGATAATAATAAATATAATATAATATATAATATATAATTAATTTACGAATATAGTAAAATTTTAAAGGTTAAAAAAAAAATTTATATATTGTGACAAATATAAAAAAGAACTGGCATGTGCCGGTAGGAAACTTACATAGACCTCTTCCCATTGCGAGACATATCGCACCAGTCTCGACAGTCGTAGTAACCTAACGAGTGACAGGAGTTTCGCCAGCCTGAGGATCCTGAGGGCACGACCAGCATGCAGAATCTGGAAGGACTCGCTGAAATCCTGAAACTATAGTGACAAACAATGAAATTTCATTTTTTTTTCTCTTTTCCTTTGGATTTTCATTGTATCCAAAAAAACGGCATAATCATGGTGTTTTAAACCTTCCAATTAGCCATCTCTGTTTTATTTTCTTTTAAATATAATAAAACAAAATAGGTAAAAAAACATCCAAACGTATAGTTTATGCTCTCTCTATCTCTTACTCGTCTTGTACCTTTACACCCTTTCCTACACTTTCACATCCACCAAAAATAACCGCTCCTCATCCCTTCATATAAAACTCCGTGTTAACGTCGACATCTATTTCCGCGTCTTATACCACCTCGAAATAGACACTTAACCCTTATACCCACGTCAGGCGCTAAAAATCATAGACACCTCACGTACCTATACATCGAAGAGAGACAAGAGAGCGAAAAAAAAGCCACACCGCTCGTTCTATTAATCGCCGGCCACGTATCGATCTATACACATAACCAACGGAATTAGCACCTGCGGTAGCTATAGAACAAAGAGAAAAAAAAAGTCGACACATCCTCTCCTAATTATATTTATATACATTTTCGACAAGACAAGGAAATATATACATATAGAGGGGCTGGTGGTCTAAGACACGTGGGAATCCGCAAGGCGCGGGCGGATGGCCCTGGGAAGGTATATCCGCGCGCGCGAAAGTAATTTCGTCGGTGTCAAGGCCTCTCTCTCACTCTCTTGCCTTACACGAACCCAGCCGAGGAATTTCCTCGGGAGACGTGTATTTTTTTTCTTCTTCTTCTTCTTTTGCTATACTACGTTGTCTTTTAAAAGGTTTCCAGGGGATTACTGTACGCGGAAATGGTTGAACGTCGAGAATTAAATTTTTATTCCTATAGATATCATCGTTCGATTATATATATATATAGGTTTTTGCTTATATCTGAACTTACTTTGGTTATAGCGACAAATTTGTTTTCTTCTCTATTGCACAACTTTACAAGCTAAAGCAGTTTAAAATCTATTCTGTATACAGCGATCTCTATTCTTCGTTCAGTATAATAAACGTAATTCAATTCACTATAGGGGAAGAAATCGGGTTCTCCCCTTTAAACCGCCGAAACTGCACGTTATATACACCAAACAACAACCAAAGTAAATTACCATCCCAGCTGCTTCTTCGTCTTGAAACCGCGAGCGATTAATCTTTATTCTCATCAATTACCTTAGCCGCAATGAACCTCAACAAACTCTTTTCACCCCCTCCTTCTTCTTTCGCCTTATTACCCACAGCGAGAAGAATCCTCTTCGCCGTCGGCACCAAATTGAACCTTCGAGATTTTTTTCAAGTGTACCTTCTCTCCTGTATACTTATATATACTGTGTAGCGAGGAAGCGAGAAAGGCAGAGAGAGAGCATAAACTGATTGGACGGTAGTATAGTTACAGGGGGGGAAAAGCAGAGCGAGTGCACTTACTTGATTAAATATGAGGAAAATATAGTCTAGCGGTATGGAGGAGATGAGGTCGAGAAAGAACCATGTCCTGAGGTAGTGTTTCGCGATTAACTTCGGATCCAGTATCACTTGCTCCGCGTTGTCCTGCTGCATTATGCCTGTAAAGTAGAAGAGATATAGAGTGTCAGTTTCGACTTTCTTTCCACCTCCTTTTTTTTTTATTATTATTATTTGTATTCTGTACGAGTTTGTCGTCACTGGATACGCGTATAACGAAGGTGTTGGGTATGTTTACGTTGATAATTTGTTTTTTGTAAAAAAAAGGGTCAAGAGTTGCAAGTGTTGGTTAGCTTTTGCAACGAAAGAAAAGTACAAAATTGCAAGAAGAGGGTTAGCGCGTTTTGTCTTGTTTTATTAAAAAATTCTTTTTCTTGGAAATTGGAGCACAGCGAGGTGTGGGAGAAGAGAGACGGGACGTTGGTTTGAAATAAGGGTAAGGTTTAAAGTCTGAAAAAAATGTTAATAATGATCATATTACAGATGTATCTTATATACTGAAATAACTACTGTCTAATACATAAAACATGAATTCCACAGACTTTTTTTCATTAGCATATATATTTTATATCGTGTATTCATTTTTTACAGTTTTATTGCATAAACATATACAAGTTGCGCAATTTCACCGTATACGCGACCATAAATTTGTTTACGAACTATGTTTATATTTCTTTTTCAAATTACTCCATTTTTATTTATACCAAATTAAGTTAAACAAATCGCATCTGACATCATAAAATTACATAGGTCTATATAACTCACGTCTTATCTACATCTTCTTTATCACCCATCCCTGCCACCTTTCCCATTCTACTTTTTCTCTCATCCCAACCACACAAACCAACCCTGTACGCAAATCCCTTCAAACTAACCATGACGCTGCTTAATCATTCACGCTCGCGGGGTCTCGTTAGCTCACGCGCGCGAGCGAGGCCTCGTTATTCGCGTCGAAGAACTCACCGCTAATTGGCTTAAGTCTTTTTCTCCCTTTTTCTCTTTCTTCCTCGGTCGCGTTGCATCTTGTCTTTTACCTTCGCAAAGATATCGTAGCGATTTCAAGGAGCGCGCCAGTAACTTAAATTGACCGCGAAACGAGTGTGTCAATTCAGCGGGGTGAGCGAGGAAACATGTCTTTTCGATTAGGTTCTGAACCCGTGACGGTGTAATTAAAGGTGACTGAAACAATTACCACCGAAAGATGCATATTTTTTCTTTTATCTTTAATTAGTTTATGGGTAGACGCAGATAAATTTAAAAAAAAAAGAGGATTTTTGAAGGAAAAAGCGAACGGATGAGAACAATCGATGATGGATTTGTGTAATGTGGCTGCCTAATATAGGTCATCCAATTATTGATAATAATTTCTCGGGCGATTGACTCTGATTTTCATTAAAACCGTATTTAGACATCGATTGGGGATGCATTAGATGTTATGAATATATGCATGATGAGCAAATAAATGATACCCTATTCTAGTGTAGATTTATCGTACTTGATAATGACCGTAGTGACAATGAGTCATTATAGAATGTTATAAATATGCAAATATGTTACGCAATTTCTGTTCAAGATTAATAGTTTTTAAAAGTATATATATTTTATCCAACAGAAGACTTCTCAAAATTCAAGACTTGAGTTTGGAAATTCCATATCTTAAAACTGACGAATTTGGAGGATTAATTACTTCGCTCAATCTTCCAGCTGCCAATAATCATAGTTTTAATCCATCCACATTTCTCTCTTTTCGTCCACGTTAATCAAACCTCATCCTAAAACTCTCTCTCTCTCTCTTTTTTTTCAACCTCAACCTACTCCATGACAAACCAATTATGCAAAATACGGCCAGCGGAACGAGCCGACCCAAGAACCAAAAAAAAAAAAGAGAAAAAAATTGCAAAAGGACATCGCCGAAGAAAATTAAAAAGAGAAGAAAGCGGAAAGAGGAGCCAGTTCTCTTGGTTTTAATCCTGGGTGGCCTCGTGTTGGGTAGACTCTTCCCCCGAGGGAAACGGACGGTAGGTAGGTACGTTATACGTACGGAAATTCGGACCGCGCTAAGGAGTTCCCTTGGGCGCTGTTACGCGGTGCAACGAGGGCTCGCGAGGATGATAAATGCCCCGCGGAGGTGTAGCTAGCAGGTGGAAAGAAAGAGAGAGAGAGAGAGTGAGTGGGTAGAGGTTAGAGAAAGAAGGGATAATGGGATTGTTTTTGGGGTAGGGTCGGATAAACGTGACAGAGAAGCTTTTGGAGAATTTATTTCTACGTTTAGAAGTGAATTTTATTCAGTGCCTGCACTTGCGAATTCAAGGGCTGTAGAATTAGTGTAGTTGTTCAATGTTGAAAGCGTAGGTACTGTACTCTTCGACGTCTACGAAAATTTGATCATCAACAAGGATAATGCGAACCAAACAGAGGGAGAGAGATAATGGTTGGTGTATATATAGAGTTGCCCTGTGTCTGCCTGAGGGGGTAAGCTAACCGCGAGCCACCGAAATCAGAGATAATCCCGTTCCACGCCGCTAGATGGATTACCCCGAGACACACCGCACACAAGGTGCACTTCGACGCACTCGCGATCTTAATCACTTCGTTATGGTGAGATTTACCAGTCGAGTGCGGGAGGAGTTTAATTGTGGATGCTCGATGCGGGGAATACGCGCGCGCCCGGTGACTTTGTCAGATTAGATCGGAGAATAAGGATCGTTGTAGGTGAAAAGGTCTGATAAATAATTGATTAGGTTATATATATAAAATATTTGTTTTTTTTTATTAACGATTGATTGTCCTTTTATATGGGATATAAGATAGGCAATATCTTCAGGAAAAACCGTACTAAATTTTTTAAACAGACATCCACAAACATTTCACTCACGATCCGAATATTAAATCCCACCCTAATCCAGCTTACCTCATAATTCTCACAACTGCCGGCCAATCGATCCTCTCTCTCTCTCTCTCTCTCTTTCCAGGTCTACCCACGCAAATTCTATTCTACTTTACAGACGAAGCTCAAACCCGACCACCCACAACAACAACTGATTCCCTATCCCATTCATCCCTTACAAACTTCTATCCTCACTCTTCATCCATGCTTTACTAATCATCATCCCATTGACAAGCGCACACTGTGAACACAATGACCAACCGAAAGCCACCACCAGTATACCACGTCACCAAGCGCATTCCACGCGCGTGCGGAATATAATCGCCGCTAAAAATACAAACGCGTAATATAGCATAGCGCGTGTGTGTATCTGGATCGGCAATTTGCAACAATTGTGCGCGAGTCTGAGGAATGCGCGTTTAAAGTGCAACAATGGCCTCATCGCGAACGCGCGACCCAATTCCCCGCGCTTGTAGTCGTCGTGTCGTTGTAGTCGTCGTCGACGTCGTCGTTGTGCCGCCTCGAATTAATCCCACCCCGGCCTAATGTGTAACGAAATGTCAAGGAGGAAGAGCGAGTGCGAATGTCCTGCAAGATGGAGGTACCGCTGTTGGAGCACGTGGTAAGATATATACATATATATATACCACGTGGGAAACGAGGAAGATAAAGACGACAAGTCGAGGGAACGAGAGATTGGAACGGTCAGCGAGATTGATGTTTATTGAAGAATTTTCTTTGTGTGTGTGTGTGTGTTTGTGTGCTTTTTTTTGTCTTTGGTTTTTATTGGTACGATGATAGGAAGGAAAATGTGATGCGGAGAAGAGGAAATATTTACTGGCGGTGTGGATGAAGAGGAGCACTTGTTTACCAATGTGAAAATGTCCAGTCGAGTAGGATAAATATTTGATAAACGGGGGAATCTTTGCGCTGGGTAGTTACTAAGGAGATGATAGAGCGGAATGACTAAATACTGTTATAAAAACGAAGACTATACGAGGTATAACAAGTTTTATTTGTAAATGATTAGGGTATTCGAACGAGCTATTGGAAATAATCTTTTATGGATTGTTCGACACTACTTTACGGCCATATACTGCCGTGCTCTGGTTAATGATAATGATATAGCAATCTACGAGCTAATTACTCGCTAAATATTAATTCAAAATTATACAATGCACGATATGGCACAAATTACAATAGCTAAAACTATTCGTTAATAAATCACTATATCGATAAGAGGTACTTTGCTACTATACTTGAATTACAAAATTAGTGGACAAGTAGAGTGATATATCCACGTAATTTTTACAAAATATTATATAATTAAATAAAACTACTTTACTTTCGAATTTGCTACCTGCGTGAAAAACGTCAGCTGTCAATTAAAGTTTTAACTTCGATGGATAAAAAACTTTCCCATAAGTAAGGGCAAAAAGTAATAATCGTGCAGCTGCCTGGCGGATGAGGCAATCGTTAATTAATCAAAGAGGTGTCATGAGCAGTTGGGTTGATTATAATTTATAATTTTCAGAATTGCGAGACATCAAACTTCGACGAATACTCTGATAGCTCAATAGACTTTGCATATTTTATGGTATTCTGCATATCAAGAGGCACAATTTTGTTTTTTCGTGGTGCAGATTTTTCATTTATTCTTAATCTTCTAAATTATGCTTTATAACATTACAATTGCATTATGATAATTGCATAACAAGTTTCCAATTACGCGATACACAATCAGATTTTCTTTTTGGGACAACCCAAACATGATAAAACTTATCGAGCTTTCGTTACTCTACACTAGTACACGAAAATTGAAAATTTTAAGAAGTCGAAAAAGTTTTAATTGAAACTTTGCAGAGCGTAAAATCAGACGAGACGACAGTGAGAGATTTTATTAAAAAGGCAAAGTCGATGGCCACTCGACTTTCGCAGAAAGGACGCTGATACTGCGCGGAAACGATTAAAATGGTACACGATGTCGGTTAAGAATGCACGAGTACACTTTCATAATAAACCCTCGCTTGAATAAAGATAAGCTGCACGCGAATAACGTATACCGCAGATTATTTATCATTCAAGTTTTCGAGAAAGAACTGCACGTATCATTGCAACTAAAGCAATATCCTAAACTATACAATATCCCAAGCTCGCTCACGAAACTGTCCAGTCACCACCGCGCATCACATCCAACCGCTACATCTGTCCGTCGCTTCACTCTGCAATAATACCCGCACACCGCGCGTGCACACCCACTCCACTAATTAAAAATAATTAAACGGAAATCCCTAGCCGCTCTACCCCTAACGAGGCGATCGCGTAACAATCCTCCTCTTTCTACCAGCCACCGCCTTCTTCTTCTTCGTCGTCGTCGTCTTCCTGCGCGTCAGCGCTGCCTGATTAAATCGGATCCTTCCGCGACGTCTGCAGAGAGAGAGAGAGAGCGAGTAGAGAGAAAAAGAGAGAATCAAGGAGCCGCCGTCGAGTCGCTTTGGCACGGATTTTTAATCCGCGCGCGGCCGCGCGCGCTCTTTGACCTTAATAACGGCCTCGAGAAGAGAGAAAGAGAGAGATGTGATGCTGTAGCTGCTTTTTGCGCTGTTTACGCGCATTGTCAGGGATATATGACGAGCTGGAGTGTGCTGAGGGATTGTGAGAGCTGAGGTTTTGAGTTTTCGGAAAGTCTCAGCAGCTATACGTCAGATGCAATTTGTTTGGTTAAAGGGTGAATGTATATATATATATATATATGTACAAGTTTAGGTTGTATATATTTGCTATTAAAAATGGAAGTTACGGATTCGAAAATATACTTGATTTAAAAAAAAAGACACAACAATGTTACGATGTACTTTCGAAATCCCGAAACTTTTTGCTAATTTACGCGCATTCTTGGAATTATTTGAAATAAGCCGCAGCAACAATGACATTTGAAGAAAAAAAATATGAATATAACTTTATATAATCAGGAACCCGTAGCAAGTAGAAATTTCTATGACAGCGACATTTAGTCGCTTCATAATTCACGCACATTTTGCAGATCCTATTAAACTCCACTTATAATTTTACCCCAAAGGGGGGACCTCATTCAAACTATCATAAATTAATGGCACGATAGTGTGGCTAAAATTTATGAACTTTCGCGTATCACGAGCTACAGAGTGTATATATATAGACTCTACTCTGCTTTGAGGGTAAATCTAATTCTAGCAACAATAAATATAAGAGTGTTTATTATTATTATTTTAATTTAAACTCACCGGTCCTAAAGTTGACAACGAGGTCTATAAGGAATATCGTATCGGAAAGGCAGTTGAAGGCTATCCACCGTGTGCTCAAGTCGTCGTTGAAAAAACTAATAGCGACCGGTAGGATGATTAGGTTGGCCACCAGCAGAAGAAGCATGCACAAGTCCCAATAAAACCTGTAACATAAATTAAGATATATGTGTGTTAATTTATTGCAATGACTTTATAATTAGCATTGATATAATCAGGATCATTAAATAATGCGTATATAACAATTTTAGGGTGTTTTTTTTCTCTCTCTTCGTACCAATGACGTATAAGTTACGTCAAATAAATTGACGACATCGCAGGTGATTCACACCAGCGTACTGGTATATATAATCCTCGATATTAATAAAAGATAAACTGGTTAATATACGACTTAAATTCGATAAACAAAGCTATTAGGAAATCCATCCTCACACTCGTACAATCATTGTCGTCGATATCTATCGCAAAAACTGCGCTGCTGCTGCTGCTGCGTACACGCAGATTAATTAATTCGACACTGACTGAGACGACAAAGAAACCTCGACGAGCTGACAAAGGAGCCCGAATGTCGCAAGCGACTAATTCCGCATATATACGCCGTTATATATATATAGCGTATACGGCTATAATGTCGTCCCTCAATCATCGCCGAGAATTATTGCACGCGTCGAGAATGACGAACCGCCTCGTGCGTGGCGTTACTATAGTGCAGTATTATAGTTTCAACGTGAATTGTCCGTTACAGTACTCGTTGGTGTGGTTCGAAATTTTTTATATAGCTATTTGATTAATAATAAAAATAACGTATATATATATATATATATATATATATATTACATACACTTCGATATCGATTTTAAGGCTATATATATGTAACTAAAGTAGAGGGTAGAGAGAAAATGACAATTAGAGAGGGGCAAAGTCATACAACGAGTGGTGTGCGACTCGCTAATGAGACACGATGCGCAAGGAAGTTCGAGCGGAATGGATGGGAGTGAGTTTGCGCGATTGGATCATGCGCTTGGAACGAAGGGAGGCTTGTGTGTAATGTGAGAGGAAGAGTTTTATCGGTAATGTGTAACATAAGCGGGAGTTTGTGGACTGACTAGTTTATGGTATAATTGCGCAGCGAACGTTTGCACTGTATAGTGTTACAGAGGATGTAGAAAGTGGATGAGATAATTAAATAAGAAATGGTTGCAAATCTCTAGTTGTCTTGTTGACCGGAGTGATCAGTTTTTAAAAATAGATACCAATATTACTAAGCTGTTTACACAATTCAAGCCCAACCTAAGCTCAAACCTATTGATCAACCTTAACAATCCTAGCAGGAAAAAAAAATCCCTCAATGTCACAACTTCATCCAAAATCGAACTGTTCCTTCTTCACGAACACCCTTTTGTCCTCTTACCCACCTACCCCTTCTTCTTCTCCATTCACATGCAAATTCCACGTGCCGTCAAAATCCCGACAGCTTTCCGATAGCCACGTGTATCCACTACCATATCATCTTAGGTCAAGAACGCGCGTTCGGGTAAGTCTATAGTATATAAGGCAAGCGAGAAAAAAAAAGCCGCTGATGAGATAGCATCTCGTGTGTTTCGTTTAAGGTACGCTTAATTGCCGGTTGGTCGGTTACGCTGATGAGAGTGGGGCAAGGTGAGGAGAAAAGAAAAAAAGGAGAAACGATCGCGAGATAATACCGTACCTACGAGGAAGCGTGCAATTTGAAAGCTCTTCGGTGGTAGGTAAATTTGAATGATCATCAGAGGGTTGCGTTTAGTACAAACGACGACGCGCGTATAGCCTGGATTAGGCAAGTGGTTGTAGAAACTACGTTTAAACTGTTTGCTACATTGAAACAAACCTTTGTAGTAAAAGTTCACGACCTATTAGCATTTTAACAATCGCTACACCTCCCTCCCCACACCTAATCCACCTTCTAGGAGCTAAAAGTATAAATTCGCTAGAAACAACCTACATCATCACCATCGACCACACGGAACTAACCACAAAAACCCTTTTCCTCCTACCCCTATATATATATACCTATACACACCACAGCTGGCGAACAGGATTAAACCGTCCGGGAGAAAAATCCATTCGCGCGAGGGAGAGGGAACCACGATCCTGGCGCCTCGTTGCACAAAGACACCTGCGCGCGCTACCACCACCGAGCGCGTTATTAAGGCCCGGGGAAGGGAAAAACTGGGCCAATGCCTGAGAGAGAGAGAGCTAGGTATACGGCTGATTAAAGTCGGACGGGGAGTAGAAGAGGATGGCCAAGTATGTGTGTATATATATATTCGAAAAAATCGACCCGCCGCCGCAGCAGCCGCCGCGTGTTGTTTTCGTCGTTGGTACGGTGCAGGCGTACGTAAGCGATTGGAAGATTGAGGATATATATATATGGGGAGGGATTTCTTTCTAAATTCACGCGTACTTGAATAGTATTAATTAAATGGAATTATCATATATCATCGCTATATACATATATATTGACAACCCGTATACGTGAACAGCTCGATACCCGACGTATCATATATCTATATAGACACGTCGAGAGAGATATAGATGTAGGTGAAAGAAAGCCACTTTGCTGAAAAGTCACTCTTCCCTTGACTGCACTACTACTACTACTACTACTACTCAGGGGGAGGATGAGAGCGATATACACGTCGTAACTACGTGTCAATAACGATAAAAGGCCCGGGGCAATATTTGTCTTGCGAGAGTATAAAGCTTGCTTTTCGGCTCGTTTGGCTCGACCGCTCGATACACCATCAATTTTGCAATGGATCGGTGCGCTGCCGAAGAGACAGCCCGAGCGATGTGTATATTGAGGAATTGAGTCGATTGCCGATGATGAAATTGATATATATATGTGTGCTGTGACGAATTATTTGTCGTTCTACCAGGGTATAGACGTGGCTGGATGAGAAGTTGAAGGTTGACATGCGGTTTCGATGAAATGTATATATAGTATATGAAATTTGAATAAGTTATTATATTGGGAAAAAAAATTAGAAATCGAAATCCTGATATTCGCTTGGAATTCCTTTTGAGGAAGTTCGCTTAGCCGACGGAAGTTGTAGCTCGACGTGAAAAAGTATCCGGATCACACGATATGTTGCTTTTAATGCCTTCGATGAAATTTTTGATCTTACTAAATTACTAAAAGAAAAAAAAACTTTCCAACCCATCGTATGCAAACCTTACCACCCTACCTTATACCCGACCCGCTATATAGTTTTTATTAAAATCAAGCGTCGCGTAAGTATACAATCCTTCGTCCATATATATACGCAACAATAGAATGAGAAAACCCCATGACGCGCTTTATCTCGATCTCTTTTTATCCCAGCACCTTTTTCTGTCGTCCACGTATATATATATACAGGGTTGGACGCGCGCACATATAATACACGGCGTCCGCGCGCGCGAAGTAGACGAAGTGGCAACGGTTTGTTTTCGCGCGCGCGGCTTTTTGCTCGCATTTACAAACGTCGTCCCCCTTCGCGAGCTTGACGAATGGCGCGCACGTGTAGCTTTCTTCTTTTTTATATAGTATATATACAGCAGCGTGTGACGTATACCTTATCTCGACACGCGTGTGCCTGTACTTTGTCGTAATTAGCGATAAGCATGTATATATATGCGTGTATAATAGAAGCAAAGAGTTTAATCTAATTTAGGGTATCAGGTGTGCCTGCGAGTGACACTCGAACTGTATATATATGTGTATAATATCTCAGAGATCAGTGGGTAAGAAAATGCGCGTGGGTGTTGTTTTGTTTTGTTCTCTCTTTTTGTTTTTTAGCAAGCCTTGAAATTGGAAAACAGGGTGAAGTTTTGCAGAAGCTCTGCTTTTGTTCTTTGTCTTTTGTAGATTATTTTTGCAATGTACTGTGCGAGTGGATTGCTATATCGCGAAATGATGAAGCCTGCAGTTTGTAGCGTAAAAGAATGGAGAAGAAGAAGAAAAAAATTGTCAGGGCTGGGGGAATTAGATGTGACATTTTACGCTGCGCTCGGAATTTAAGGTAATTTTGTTTAATTTTATCGCGGTGGTAGAAATTTTACGTTGCATTTAATGTAATATATAACGTATTTTTGTAACTGGCCGTTTTTATTATACAGATAAAAAGTAGAATAAGAAATCTGAAGTGATATTGACAAGTTTTATATTTTACTATATCCACGTATATAATCTACATAGGTATATATAGATCGTAAAAATCGTAAAAGTTACTTCCACGTGAAAATATTTTTTATAGTGTTATAAATCATAACCGAAAATATAAACTCTGCGTAAAAAGGAAGAAGAAAAAAAAATATATATTCGACCGAAAAAAGATCATCGCCAGCATGAAGAACGAAGCTCATTTAGTCAAATAATCACCGACGAAAACAAATTTATTAAGTTTTACATGTCCCTCGTTCTCTCTTTCGACGATGAAATTAACCTTCGTTCGCTGCATTAACCGCTATTATTTACACAGCACAATTTGGCTTGGGGCGCCTTTAAAAACGCCGCATGTTTTATTCACGAGGCGCTTGGACTTTCAGCGCGTGCGCGCGCGGTAAATTAAATTTGCAATGCCACCACCACCACCACCACCACCGACCTGTGATAAAAAGAAAGATGAGAGTTCGATGCTTTTTTTCTTATATATTCATATATATGCGCACGTGTAACCAATTAACGTCGCTGCTTTTAAGGTTGATCGAGCTTAATGTGGTTTTTTTTTGTATTCGTTAGCAAGCTGATGAGTATATTATACCGTTATATACAGGAAATTGATCTATCAAGAGTTGTTTTTTTTTATATTATCAAAAAATTACTTTATAAATTCTTCATCCTCTATAATCGATCCTATACACAGCAATTAATGATCGCTATAGCACCGAATGCAATTAGTATAATACCGTTCAAGACGTTTCCACCAATCCCGGTATATATCAGCGACACACTGCGTGACACTTTCGCCTCCTCGTTAAGCTATATAGATACCACCTCATAATGAGTAAATATATATAGATATATACATATAGTGAGACGTTCTCTCCGTTTCGAATTAACAAGTCCGGCGAGCTGTTATCGCACGAGCGGTGCATGCGGACAGGTTGCCACACCGCATCGTTCAGAGCTATATCAAACTAGAGTATAATGAATATATCGTCGTTGTGTCGTGCGGTGATTGTATTTTAATGAGTAATTGGTGTCGCTGTTCAATGAGAAATATATAGCTTAATTATTATCCATTTGTATCACCGACCCATACACTATATATATAGTAACGATTTAGAATGAATATAGAATGTGTAAAAATCAGAACCGATATAAGCTTATTGCGCGATCGACGACAACGAGTACACTTGCACCAACAGCAACAGCAGCAGCAGCAACCCATAAACAACACTCGACACACGAAAAGCCGCCTTTCAGCGCGGCGTAGCTTGAATCCCTCCACGCGACTCTCCATCATCCCTTACGTAAGCCGCCCAAAAACCCACTTCAGCCGCAGCTCTCTCTCTCTCTCTCTCTCGGCCCTTTTTAAACTCCTCCGGAACCACCGCGTGGCGAAAGATACAACCACCGGGGCCGTAAATTCATGCCGTTGTGTCGCGCTATATACTGTATTATATATACATATATATATAGAGAGAGAGAGAGAAGAGACCCACCAAACGGTAAATCGTGCGAGGAAGAAGCTACTGCTACTGCTGGTGGTGCCTCGCGATTGATCGTACGCGAAATCGAGGTTGTCAGTGCGGCGGACAATCGCTGCGCGAAATTCGATCCGGAAAAAAACACACATACATATGTGAAAATGTAATCGCGTGTGTATAAGAAGAGAATGGGTTTTTGGAGTTGCGCAATTTGCTATTGTCCACAACATATATATGTGTTATCGATTTTTAAAGGTTGTATAGGTATATATGTACAGATTGACGTTGCCGTTTCATTTGTTAGAGAGGAGTGGCGGTGGTCGAAAGAATTTTACGACTGGCCTTTAAGTAAAATATACTAATAGCGTTTATTGGTAAATGATTTATGCTTTTGTATACGTGCAAGTTTGGTAACTGTATATACTTACACGTGCACTTTTCAGATTAACTTGTGCGGCCCATATAAAGCGTATAGAGAGTAATAGTGTGTATAGGAAGGTTCGGTATTGATGTTCCGAGTACGGATATTATATATATATATATAGTTCAAATCGGTTTTTAAAATAGCTATTGCAGCATTGACAAAAACTGCGATAAAGCGTATATGTATGTATAGAGTGTATACGATAAATTATAGTCAATACGCGGTGTTCGGCGATTATTACTTAGAGAAATTACTTATATGGTTCATTAAAGCGAATAAAAGGCGGTTTCTGATAATTGGGTAATATCGAATCGAGCGCCGAATCGTATAACCGATGATTAAGTTATTAGACCTTCTTAGTATTCTACGCCCAAAGGAATAAATATACGTGGTCGGGCAATTATATACGATGACAATAGTTTAAGATTTTTCTCGATCTAGTAATAATCAATAAATAATTAAAATTATATAATTGTATACTCTTGTATATAACGCAATGGTTGAACATTTTTCTATAAATATAACTGTATCGAAATATTTCAGTAAATATATCACTTTGCAAACTAACAATTCTTCAATTCCATTGTATATACTTTGTTTAAACATTGCAGAGCTGAAATTAATTTACCATATACATAATATGACGAACTCATAGTACTAAATTTCAACGAGCAGTTTAACAATCGAAATCCAAGACACTCATACACACATATACATACTCTCACATGCATACATACAACTCTCAGCGCGACGAATCAATTCAATTTCGCGTATAATACACGGGCGCGCGCTTACTATACCACTCGTCTCTCACTCTGGCTTCGGCTGCAACACACGATGCGCATGCGAACTACAGCAGCGGCGGCGGTGGCAGAAACTTTTCGCCACTGCAGTATAAGGATATCTCGACGTCGGAAACTTCGCCGAGTTACGTGTATGTATATGTACGTATATACGTAGATGTTCTATAGTCTTCCGCGGGCGTGTTTATCTCCGCGAGCGCGGAACGAGCGAGCGATATTGAAAAATCTGCGTCGCGCGAGTTGAGGAAAGGCGATTTATGTGCCTCCGAGGTTGCACGTTGTTTATTGTTTCGTGTGTTGTTGCGCGAGACTGTAAGGATTGATTTATTTCGTATGGGAGATTGAAGGATCGGTTGTAATTTTTTCGGGGATTTTTTTGGGGATAGAAAAATCGGTTGGTTGTTGCGTGATTTGTTACGTAAGAAGTTTATAGTGTATAATAGTATATATATGAGAACTGTATTCCATCTGCATCTGGAATTGTAATATATGGTTTTTAAAAAAATTATACAAAAAAAAGAAAAAATTCAGCGAAAAAGCAATTGGTTAAAAAGTGTCAAGACGATTCGTGAAAGAGGAAAGTTTCGGCTGTCGGGAAGGGGGGCAACTTATATTCCACTATCTAAATGAGTCTTGTTCGAAAATTTCAAGTTTACCGATCAACTTTTCCAATTCCGCTTCCAATCAAAATTTACTGTTACACTGGTTTACTTTGCTGCTATATACAGGAATAGAGAAACTACTCGAACGTTCAACTCCTCGAATGCTTAAAAAAAATCAAGAACTTTTTGTTTTATATCCAACAATAATACAAATCTTTTACATATAATCTATATATAAGCGCTGTTTGTATAAAAAACAATTCATTTTTAAAATAACATATATGAGGTCAAAGAAAATTCTCGTATATGCTATTCCGAAACCGACAATTACGAAAATAATTGTTCGAAAGGTAACTTCCGCGTTATATATATATATATATATATATATATATATAGTAAACTTTAAACGTATAGAAGTGTTCCATAAAGTTTTCTCCCGCGTTAACACAGCGAATTTCTCGTTGGATCAGCTGAAATTCAGCTCGTACCAATAGAATTTAGACTGCTAAAATAAACATGCTCGCTGCTTTCTCTCTCTCTCTCTCTCGCGCCGGAAACATCTTCCTCTCTCCCGCGACTAAATTATTTGCTCTACTTGCGAATTTTGTTTTCATAGCGTATACGCTATATATTATGGTATATATTCAATATACAAGGTTTTCATATAATAAATGAGCGAATTATTTTAGCGCATCTACTATGTTACAAACGAGCTGTTTTTCTTATAGAATTTATAATCATAAATATACAAATACACCGCAATACCCATTTAAATCTCAAAAATAAACACAACAAAATAAAGGACAACTGCTCGGTAATTATCACGTTTCAACGTCTCTCCTCGTCACCAGACACGATGCCGCGTGCGCTTACACCGTGAAAATGATAAATCCCAGCCGGTTCCTAAAAAATATTAATATCCCGAAAAAATGAGATGCACTCTACTCAACATCACTCACACACATACACACGTGCAAAAGGGCGCACTGACAAATACACATTTCTCATCCGACATCTGCAAAAAGAAATCTCTCTCACTCTCACACTGACGATTAAAATTCAGCTTTCTCTCTCTCTCTTTACATACACATACCTATATACGCATTCTCGCGCGATATGGATTTTACGAGTGCAGTGTATTATATACGCGTATATATACGAATGCGCGAGAGAGGATTTCCTGTACACTCGCCGTCGGGGGAGGGTAATAGGCTTATATAGAGCTGCTGGCGCGCTGCATTTTTCATGCGGTATGATATAAGTCTCCACCGCGTCTGGGAGATTTTTCGGAAAATTGAAATTAAAAAAGAAAGGTGCGCAACCGGAATAAATGGAGATACGAGGGACGTGTGGACGGGAGAAATGGAATTGCTTTAGGTTTGGTTATGCAAATGTGTTTGTGTTTATATGGTGATATAGACACACGTCGTCTTAGTGAATATAAAGAAGATGTTGAGAGTTTTGTAAGGAGGTTGCGGCCAATGGTAGTGTTCCGGTTGGTTGCGGAGTGTATCTTAATTTAAATGCGGTTTGCGTGTATACTGCACACGGTATGTGTGTATGTCTTTGAGGTTGTGGTCGGGGTAAATTATCGGGGTAAAGGGTAGAATGTCGGAGGAATATGCAACGCTTCCAAGTGATGTTGTGTAATGATTAAACAACGTATGAATTACGGTATATAACGCGATGAAATAACAGATTTCAAATGAAAGTATATATTTATATATTTATACTAATTAGATTTATAAATTGAATCGATTTCTGCGACTATTATATATATACGCTATAATTTGAAGATTTACTCGAACGATGCGGACCGCGTATAGGACCGGAAAAATTCGGTTGTTACAAACGAAGTAATTGCACGAAGTTTATATACGTGCCGACTATGTTATAACCACTCTCTTCGCTTGTAATAATCAAATTTACTCGTATATCGCGCGGCGAAAACTTGGCGAAACTTTTCTCCTCCCCCGCGCGCGTTACTTCGATAATTGACTTTTCACTCTTAAGAAATTACCAGCCTTCTACAATTGCCCCAATTCCATTTCATACCAAAATAACAAATTAATAATTTTTCCTTGAAATCACATATTTTTTTAATTATGTCAAAATATTATATAGTAATTCGTTATACGTATATGGTTGTAAATTACAGGTATAGATTTCTTCCTAACCCTATACAACGACGAGTATATAAGGGAAAAAAAAACTTGGACTATATACGACCTTGGACCTCATCCCTCCGGATGATCCGTTTTTAATGCGAGCCGGAGCGCGAACTTGACCCCGAGAGAGACTGCGGATGAGCCTCTCTCTCTCTCTCTCTCTGGTATATACGAGATGCAGAACGCGAGAACACTCGAACGTCTCCGCTGGGCATATCACTCGTGCTGAAGCGCGCGCGTCATTTCGCCGCGCGTATCCGTCAGTGAGTGAGCGAGTCAACGAGTATGACGAGGCTGCAGAGGACTTGGTATTATTATACGCGTGACGCGTCATATGCCTGTGTGTATAAGGTTTGCGGTTTCTATATATACGAATAAATGCGGTTGATGAAATTGTTTCATTGAATGGTATGATATATGTTTTTATTTAGATTTTGATTATTTTTATATATAGTAAGACTGCTAATCTCTATCTCTTTTTTTAAAAGTATAGACGATCGTTTTTAATGAATTAAACCGTTCGGAATTAAGAAAAAAATGGGTTTGAAGTTTACATCGTTGTAGTGCAACGAAACTTTAGAAAATATTTTTTATTTTTAGTTTTATATATTAGATTTTGAATTTTCTTATGTGTTTAACGTGTTATAACATAATCCAACATCAAAATAAAGATTTCACTGTATCGAGCAAATTTTTAGCTGTTTTATTTATTTGTGAGAAATTATTTCGTTGCGTCCCAACGTTGCAAACTTCAAATCCATAGAAAAAGCAGGTTACAACGGTTATTTGTAAACAAAAATTATCAAGGATCAACAAACATAATATACACAGCGCTATCTTCATGTCCTCTGTTCTATACAGACGCGCACGGATGGCAATTGGAATAGTAAAGAGACAAACGCACGCGAATTAGAATGATACGTCGTATAGTTTACGCGCGTATACGTCTACACACAGACACATACGTCGCACGGTACTTCCGCGCGGACAAATTTACAAGTATGCAAATCGACCGCGTATATATATATATACACACCTACACGAGCGCGGAAGGATGCAGCGAGGTTGCGTATATATATATATAGTAGTTTGCGCGAGAAGAGACATACATACATATATATACGTATAGAGAATGCGCGCATTGGCAATGTTTTATCACGATGAGATGCCTGACCGCGTATATACACACTACTGTTTTGAATACCACCTGTTTTTCATGAAATTAGCGTTTCGAGCAATTTGGGTATACATTAATATACGCGAGCGCGCGTGCACGCGAATATATACGTGGTATAATAATAAGGGCACGTTGAAAGATGGGATAGGGGGAGAAAGCGTTTTGTACAAGTTAGGCGCGTTATGTATGCTATACAAACGCGGTGCGCAGATGCGTTTTGTAAATATATGTAAATACATGCGCGTGAATATGAGGAAGAGAGAGAGAGAGAGAGAGATATGTATATATAACGTACCGCTGCGTGCCGGATATACTGTTTTGTTTATCGACTTTATCTCCCCCCCTTTTGGAATGCTATATATATATGAAATGTGTATTTAAAATTTATCCATTTTGAGTGTTTGACTCCGGGTAATTGTTATATATGGTATACACTGATAGAAAAATGTAGGGAAAAATTCCCGTGTTTTCTGGTACTTTGGCAATATTAACGAAAAGTACAAATTTTTACATGGAACCATGGTAAAAATTACTAGAAAAGCAGTAAAAATTACTATTTTTCTAAGGAAAAAATCTGTACCTTTGGTTGATATTGCCAAATTACTAGAAAACGTGGGAATTTTTCCCTACAGTTTTCTATCAATGTATACATAATGATCAATGTACAAGTTTGTTTGTTTCTGTTGATATATTTAATTGATATATAATCTTTTCTATCCCCTTTTACAAATGATAAAATATTTTTTTTTCTATTAAACAAAAAAATCTAAAAGAAAAGAGAGCAATTCATTGGAAGATCTGCTGGTACAGCACATACACAATCCAAGACAACCCTATCTATATAGGTATATATAACACGTGTATATATATATATATATATATATATATAGCGACACACTCGCGCGCGCTCACCCGTACACAAATCACGGGAAAATTCGTGCTAGCGGCAACGGCGGCGGCGGTATTATCGAACGCAGCTGACCGTGCCCTCACATACACATACATATACGTATACGTACGTACGTACATCTACCCACGCACACATACAAAAAGCACCTGCGGTCGGCCCGATTAGCGCGTGCGGATCATCGCGCGCCGGACAATGCCGGCATTGTGTCCGGAGGATGCGCTGACATAACCGACGCGTGCACACACATACATGTATGTTATACATACATGAGAACGTCTGTTCGTTTTACAAGGAGAGGAGGGGAAGAGAGAGAGAGAGAGAGAGAGAGAGAGAGAGAGAGAGAGAGAGAGAGAGAGACCGAGGGTAGGGAGGAAGATGAAGGTAGCTTTGCCGCGTGTCTGTCTCGAGAGTGTGTGGTAATGAAGAGGAGGAGGAGGAGGAGGACAAGGTGGCGAGAAGTTTATGCGTGCTGTCGTGTACGGGAGAGGTTGTGTAGATCGCGAGGTGATTTAGTGACGATGTATATGCGGATGCCGAAGGTTTTGTCAGGATTGATGAATATATAGAAATAAGTTATCAGTGCAAACTTTTCTATAATATTATTTTTTTTTGTTTATTTTAGAAAGATTTTTAGAGTGACGCAAAGAGTATACATGTCGAATTATAAATGCTCATTCATATATATATATAATATGAAATTTCTAAAAATTTTTGGAGAATTTCGTAAACTTAGTTCAAGGCAAGCTGCTACTGCTATACTGGAGGAATGATTAATAGGGTTTGAAAAAAAGCATGCGCACGACGCATGCAAAGAAAGTTCATATAAGTGGGCATGACGAGGTTACGCTAAATATTAGCTTTTAACCCAAATTCAGCTGCACCATGGTATATACTTACGATCACGCGTTTGGTTTTTTAAATATTCAAGGGGGGACGCGCGTGGCTTTTAGGAAAAAGTGTGCCGGTTAAGTGTACGATACACTTATAGTATATATATACATATAGACATACGTGATGACGGATGAAATTGTAACCGCGCGCACGGTTGAGAGAAAATAATATTGATTTTTACGAGCGTGACGAGCCACTCGCAATATATACATACGGTATATATACTCGTGAATCACGTGAAGTTTTCCATCAACCATTTTTCCAATTTGGCTTTCTCGTAAAATTTGATGAAGAGCGTAAGGGAGATATATATATATAATATACGAAGCACATACGTATACGTGAATTGAATGATTAGAATCGAAAATTTACGGCGCGAAACATTTGAATTATTTAATTTTTACCGCCCTTGCACGAGAGAGAGAGAGAGAGAACAAGATACAATAATAATACCTTATCCGTACGCGAATTTCAGAGAAATAATAATCAGCACTTTAGCGAATGTCCTCTCGTCACGTAACTTCGCAGCATACATACGCGTGTGTGTGTGTGTGTATGCGCATACATATATACACACCCTTTAGGTCATGGATTTTAATAGAATTGTGTATACGAGAGAAGACAGATATATTTTTCGATGCCAGTATAGCGGTTGAAGTGTGCGGTTATATGCGTGACGCGGGGTAAATAAAGATTTGATTGATTATGTAAATAAGGATAAACGGCTCGATTAATCGTAGAAAATAAACGTATATATATAATACCTAAAAATAAAAGCTTTCCTTATATCCGCATATATATGTATTTATACGAAGTAGCCGCGCGCGTTGAAGAATTAGATTCAAGGTTTAATAGCGAGAATTAGTCGAGTTTCAAAGTCTTATCCTTCTCCACACTAGTTACAATAAAATTGATCCTTTTTTATTATATGATGATGAATCCCGACAGCTATGTGGAATAATTTTGATAACCGCAAGGATATATACCGCACAACCTTGTTCGCTATATATTCACGCATTCAATTCTCTCTCACATTTTGTTCGTATATTTTCCAAGTACAGCTATTATTATTTTTTTTCATTATTGGAATCCCTTCTTAAAAATGAAAAGTCAAACAAAAGAATATACATAAATCAATTCCCTTATTACATCGAGTGCTCTCGCCTATATATATACACCAAAGTCCTCTTAGTTCAATATACAACCCCCGCTATACCCAATCATCCCAATTCAACCCACCTACATATACACAGAAAGAGAGAGACAAACGTGCCAAAGCCTCCTTGGGCGCTCCTTAACAAGCTACACCTGTATATACACCGAACTACTACTGCCCTTAACATCAAAGCCAAGCGTTCTATATATACCAACTACTACGACTCTCGTCACTTCCCAACCTCCTTGACGAAATCATCAAAAGAACCAGAAAAAGAAAGAAATGTATATATAGGCCTGCTACGATCGAGTAGTAGTATTAAAAAAATATATATACGTATATATATACACTCTCACTCGTCGTATGGGTCACGGTCACGCGTGGAGAAGAGAGAGAGAGATGCGTCACGCGACGCGTCGTCGTCTGTGAATTAATTAATTAATTAACTAACCGGGGTGGAGAGGCGGCGACGACGAGCACACGCGCGTGCGTGATGTGCATCCGAGACGCACGTGTATGTGTTTGTGTATGGGTGAATGTCGGCGACGTTGTAACAGTGAAGGTATATATATATACAGGTACGTTGGCGAAAGTGATGTGGGGATTTTTATTTTTTGCGAGAAGGTGACGGTATATGTGTTGCGTAATATGGGAGTTGAGAGAGGATCGATGTGGTCGCTCGCAAATATATGCGAAATTATGCGGATGGAAGGTTTGTAGGCTTATCGATTTCTGTGAGATGGTTGTTATTCTTTTTATTTTTTTTTTTTTGGAGGAAGGTCGTTTAGAACTGGTTTATCGTGGGTTCTTCCTCTTTTCATATACATATATCATGAGTTTACGTACTATACCACTTTGATTCCTAATTAACAATAAATCTCTCCACTCTTATCAACCTTCCAAATTCGAAACCGCTCTATAGCTTCATTGAAATTTTAATATAAAAAAACCTTCGCACGCGCGCATGTTTGTTTTCCATTTTCAGCTCTCTCGCATTGTGTCGCTTCTCGCAGCTCGCGCAAAAATTAATTAAGTGGAATTGTGTGTGTGTGTGTGTGTCTCCGCGCGAATGTCCGAAATGTGACAATGGCCAATTTCGTCGACAACTGGCCAGGCACCCGTTGGATTATCCAATTATGTTTATTATTATTATTATCGTCGAGCAATAAATGCAAATTTTGACGTTTTAATATATACACGCGCCGATCGCGCGGAGGAAATCACCTGCGCATATATACTTTTGTCGACGGGATGATTTTTATCCAACCACTATATGTGTCGTGAATACAAAGGAACGTATAGTGCGGAATTGGAAGTTCGAATCGTCGCGTATA
>JAWWEQ010000055.1:29834090-29877200 GCA_035583055.1 Torymus tubicola
CCGCTCATTTTTCGAGGCGCGTTCAAAGGGAATTGGGTCAACCGCGATGTTTTGGAAGCTCGACAGTCGCCACTGGTATACTATACTATCGCCGGCACGAGGTTCCTCGTAAATTTCACCTCCTGATGTGGATGTGTATCTGTGTATCTGTGTATCTGTGTGTGTTTTTCGTGTAAACGGTAATTGAAGTTCAGCCTGGACTGATCTTCCGACTAATATATATACACACTCTGCGTGTCAGTTATTCTGAGGGCTGCTACTGGTTTTAATAAAAGGTTAATTGACTTTTTGATGAAATCCAAGCATGATTTATTTTCTTATTATAAACATGTATATTTTCTTCTCGCACTCGTTTCCTATAGTAATTTACACACTATTAATCCACAAAAAAAAATAAAAAAAATACGTAAGATTATATAGAGTACACGTGAATATATAGAAGAAAATTTCTATATATATATATACCCTATACAAACGTTCACGAAAGCCACCACGAATCATCCGATCGCGCACAAACACATACATAAAAAGGTCAATTACACTCTTAAGGTCTCTCTCTCTCTCTCTCTCTCTCTCTCTCTTCTACGACCATTGATTGGTATGCACCGGATCAATCTGTCCGTCACGAGCGTTCGCTCGCTCACCAGCTTGCTTGCTCGCTCGCTTGCTTGCGCGCATAAAATCTATAAATAACTTGCTCAGAGCAATTTACATGGCAAAAGGCAACAAAGTTCCTCACCGCGCGTTCGTAAAAACCGTTAAAATAATCACTCGGCACCCCCCACCGACGATATAGGCGTTATATAGCAGGGCTATTTCCAGAAAGCTCTGCGTAGAGAGAAAGAGATGATAACACGTGGAGCCGCGAGGATGAGTATAAGGTTTTAACGAGGCGCGGATATATAACTCGACTTATTTGATCTAATGATTGGTATACGAGAAATAATTGGGCTATAGGCTGAGGAGAGAAGACTGTGTTAGGTATATAACGTTTATAATACAACGTGCGCGTTACTGAAAAACCTGCGCGGGTTACTTACGGTCCAGCTGTTTATCTCGGTCGATTGAAGTTCAACTCGATATTTATACTGGAGAATGTAAAATGCTACAGATATTTAAATATTATAACATTCGATGTAAGCTAAATTGTAGCGCTTACAATGAATTTTTATTTATTTTCTGTAAATATTGCTTATATACTATTGAACGTGTATACCAATTCGGTGAACATCGAAAAACTATTCCAATAGTAACTTCCAACAATTTTTTTCATCGCAATATACCCCCCGCGGCTATACCTAACAAAGCCATCGATATTCTACACAAAAAAGCGCGTCCCGAGCTCAAACGCCGATTGCTATACACACGCGTGGAATCAAAGAGTTAAAAGCAGAATTAATTTCCCCTCGATTCTCGTTAATTCCCTTCGCCGCGCGTGACTTTACATCATAATCGTGCCTAATTTCAGTGCGACGACGGCTCTAAAATATAATAAACTTCGCTCGCGGTTATTATGGATTTTTACAGTATATCCCTTCCATACTGCACACATTATTAATCCTATAATGCACGATTTCGCGCGTATTTATCGTTGCAATAAGCGCGGTTAATTGACTTACAGAACGCGCGCGCGATTGTGCAGAAATGCATATATATATATACGATGTAACGATATAAGTTATTACGGTTTTTCTCGTTATGCGCGCTCACTGTGTGTATTTACGTGCGAGGGAATTAGCTCGCGATATAATGCAGGAATAAAAGTGGTTTGCACGCGTATATGCGAATGTGATGTGTATATATATATAATGCGACCGGCGTTTTGTTTGACCTGAGCAAATATGTTGATTTAAGGGTACGTGCGTTGATGAATTAAGCGTGAATATAAGTATGTTAAAATTTGAAAAATTACGAACCAAAGTGGTATAGTCTTCGCGTGTCGTTATATAATTAGGACGTATTAATGTGAATTATAATTCGATCGAGAGATAAATTTTTATATCCACGAAAATAACGCGCTTGTGGTCTCGTGCGTGCGTAAATTTCGTGATAAAGTAGCTACGTATATACGGTAAACATTGTCACCTCCCCTCGTCCTGTGAGTTTACCTCTTCATTACCCGAAAAATATATATATAGTTATCTTGGTCGATGTATGTGTCGTATACGTCACCCACACACACGTATAATACAAGATAATAACCGTGTCACGTTTTAACTTATATACATAATTCCACTTCAAAATTATTATTATTATTACATATACTCTTCACAATTTAAAATATCCGCATCCGCTGTACAATGACAATCCCACAGCTGAAACAATTCACCGCGCATATACCCCCTCAAAAAAGCAAAAAACCAGACCATCGCGGTCTTATCTCCAACCACTGACCAAAAAAAAAAAAAAAAAAAAAAAATCCGACCTGAAACACACAACTGGCCCTTCCAAAAAATTTTCTCGCCGCGCATATACACACACACACACACATACACATAAACCCGCTCACTTGCACGCTGATAACATACTTTTTTGCAATATAAAGCGTATAACGCCGTAAAAACGCGAATCGTGCCGCTCTTGGCACTTTTTTTTTTACTCTCCGAGGAACAGAGAGTGAGAGATGGATATATATATATATATATATAGACGAGGTATAGTCCGACCTCAAACACGTTGCGGTGAAACTCTTCGCTTTGTGGCGGCGCGTGGTTTAATTCCGCGTGTGTGTATATGTGTGTGTGAGCACTCGGGCTTGCAAATGTTTTGCGTATATAGATGCTATACACCTGCGAGCACATGCGATGATGTAGGTTTTGACCGTCATTTTGAGGAAACCAGAGGGGGAGAGATGGAAAGGCGGTTAGGAAGAAGGGAGAGAATTGTTATATGGCAGGATTTTAATTTCTGTACGGAAAATATGATAAATTTGGTGTTATGTTTGTAATTTTTTGTTTTTCCTTGTTCTTCGTTCTTTTTATAGTGTGGAAAAAAATATTTGTAATAATTATTTGACGTTCGACTGCTGATTGTTAGCTATCGCGCCTTGCGGTAACCAATCAGCAGTCGCGCACGCGTTTTAATTGTTTTTAACTTTATTCTTCTTTTTTTTTTAATTATACTTTACACGGTCCATTCGCTTTTTTTATATACGTGAACTTAGCTTACGCTTTGCAGTCGATATTAATTTGTTTATTAAATTTAATTAACTGTTACTATTTTATTTGAAACCTAACCTTTACTCCCTCATACTCTCCGCACCGACCCTGAGTTTACTTCATATTCCGCAGATATCACGCGTATAAATATCTTGTAAATATATGCAAAAGGCAACTTCGTTACATTACTTTGTTATTTTACACAAATTTTTGGAAATTCATTAGTCTTCCATGAACAGCGGAACCAGTATACATAACAAACTTATACTCATGATTTATTCTTCGAAATCCTATATTTTCATTCAAAATACCTAAAATATAAGTTAGCGCGAATAAACTTAAACCTATATATATATATACTACGAAAATTCGCTCCACCAAATATATATATTTATGTTACTCGTCATAACAGAATTTTTTTCTCCGAATATTGATTTTTATATACATATAGAAAATACGAAAAAAAAAACAATTCGATAACAAAGTAAAAATAACAATTTCCTACCTCAAAATCTGTAAAAACAAGAGAACCGAAATCTCATTTCACCCGTGCTCGCGCGTGGTGTTGTCGCGTTATACGCTCGAAAACAAAACGTTCCAACCTCAACAAAACATCCAATACCCCACGGACGTATCTTCCCATCCTATCTCTCTCTCTCTTTCTCTCAGGTCCGAGCCAAGAAAATCCTCTTTCTCTCTAGCTCCTCTATAAATCACAGGTGTGCAGCTTTAATTAAAAAAGGAAAGAAGAAAAGAAAAAGAGGCCGCGCTGCTGTTTACCGTCAACGCGCGACTCTTGCAAGCGCATCAGTTATACGTATGTATGTGCATCCCTCCCCCTTGAGAGGTGTTTTTCGAGAGCGTCCTCAAAAACAATGTTTTATTCATGGCCGACGAAACGCTACTATACTCTCGTACGCGAGGCATATATATGTAGCGGCTAAATCGCTGCCGGCACATTAGAATTGAAATATCGCGGTGAGCGAAGTTTCGACGTTTAACGAGGTCGCTGCTTGCAGTAAGAGAGAGAGAGGGTGCGCGTCATTAACGGATCGTTAGGCGCGAATTTTGTTTTGAAGGTTAGATAATGGGCTGTATGTGTATGTGTGTAAAGGTGTGCGAGAGAGGACGAGGGGAGCTGATGATCCGTGAGATTCGCCTGCATGAGGCGCAATGGTGTAATGTCCGGGATGATTCGGTGAAAAATGGTAAATCGATGGCCGATTTCGAACGTCATTGGTTATTGCGGTGGGTTTTCGAGTGCATGTTGCGTGTTGGTACTATACAAGTATACACAATAACGTTGTTTACATTAAAATTATATTTCACAAAATATCCGCACCAAAGCTCTTTTAATCTATCCCTAAAGTAACCAATTTAACCATCACTACACGAATCTTTTTACACCACCTTATCCTACAACGACAAATACGGATATTCGAAGCCACCCTCATATGCAACGAAATCTACCGTTCAATATAACCTACCACTCCATTATACAAACTAGCCCAAAGATATTCAAGCAAATCGATTCGCCTGCGCAGCCTGCACACAAGACACCTTTTTCCCACATCGGACTACTACTACTCCTCTATTGCGTTCTTCTCATGAATAACTGAAAAGTCGTACCCTGCAAGAGTGAGAGAAGTATACATGTAAGAAACCGCAGGTTGAATCCTCCTCGAGATTAAACGGCCGATCGGATATACATAGCGCGCGAGTTAATGAAATATTTCGAGTGGTTTTGCACATACCGCGTGGTTTGTGTGTGTGTGTCTGTGGATGGAGTCGTTTCACAGAGGGAGTGATTTATCAATGCCAGTGTACGAGGGGAGGGTTCGGTTTGTGGCTACGGTTTAATATCTGCGGGTGGTTCGTTATACGGGTTTGTTATATATATACAGTGGACGATGTGTGAGACGAGTGGTCAAAGGTCGGTCATGGATGAAAAGGTAAAATAATTTGTAACTAAAAAACACAGCTGCAATAAGATATATCAAAAACTTTAACAACAAAAAATACATATATAAATCCTGACCATAGTTTTGACTTTTAACACTTCGAACTTGTAGAACATATCTATTTATCGAATCCCTGTACAGCATCTCGCCAACAACCAACGAACAACAACAACACCTATTGAAAACGAGTATACGACTGCCGCACGTATAAAAGAAAACCGATCCATTCAACCCTCGCAACAGCAACAGCAGCAGCTTTCCTTAACCATACCACCGCGAAGAAAAGCCGTCGTCCCTCGCGGCGCCGGCGGCAATGGCCATGTTTTAGGGATGTAGATGCACGTTACATGTATACATAGACGCACGTCTAGGGATTACCTTGTATAGCCGATCGCGAAGGTCCCGCGGGTTGCAAATTTCTCGATCTCTCGAGTCCGACCTTGTGGAATATGTATCATGCTCACTGTGCAGTAATGTCACGGTCGGTTTCAAGTTTTTTTTTGTTGGAAGAGGAGGAAGTCGGAGGTGAAGGTATAAGCTTTCCGGTGAGTTGGAGTATAAGGGATTATGGTTTGGTGACGTTGGTTTTGTAGGGGTGGTGTAGCTCAGGGATTTTGTGGTATAAGTAAGTGAATGTTCATTGTTTTATAGGTTTTGATGTAATTGATAATGCAAGAACACAATTTAAATTGTTGTAATAAGATAATTTTTTTTGGTAGAATAATATTAATGGGATATTGACAATTGATTAGAGAAATCGTGAAAGCTAAATAAAAATTCATGTCATAATCAGAATTCGCTTTAATACATACAATAATAATGTAAAAAGACCCTAAATTTCGATTGTTTGCCTTCCCGGCCGCTTTTCCCTTAGATAAGATGTCGTCACTTTGCATAATTGTGTATACCGTAGGAGCTGTAGGTTTGATTATTCGATTTGGTGCGCTGAATACGAGATTCGAGATGGGAATTCAGATTGAATCGTATTTGGATATAACGTTTCTGCGATTGGTTTCTAAATATTTTAGATTACCATTCGAGTTCTCGCTATTCAAACCTTATATATATCTAATATAAAAAATACACGTACATCGCTATGAAAAATATCGAGTCAACTATGTATATACAATGCATAAATGATCAGCATTTACTCAGCAGAAATGAAAAACTACACCAATAAAAGAAGACATCCTCAACGTATATTCGAAGTGTAAAAACGATGCAAATCCGTTTAAAAGCAAGTGAACCGATTACTTACTCCGCACACGTGTGCGTATCATCATCATCATCATCATCATCATCGTCGTCGACCTCGAACTTCTCTCTCTTCTCGCGCGTCATTAAGTCTGCGCGTCGTTAAAGCGCCGATTGATGGATTTGCGATTGCCGGCGTTATATAGAGCCAAAGTGGGACGACTTTTGCCACGCCGCGATCGATTGACACGCGCGTTTTGACGTTTCACCCGGCGAATAGGTTCTTTTAAACGTTTCCTCATATGGCAGTCACAATTGTCAATGGTTTTTCTAATGTTTTTATAGGAATATTTTACTTTAAATAAAACCATTACTCAAATAAAGCTACTTCTCAAGTACATCTTATCAGTATAAGCGAAAAGATATACAACCGCGTCAATATTAGAAATATCTCGAAAAAGGAAAACACGTTTGTATTATTTTTTCCTCTCTCCACTTCCTCCCAAAGCCAAACATCATTACTCGCTCTCTTCCCTCGATTACACAAACCCTCGTTCTCTCTCTCTCTCTCTTTCCCTAGCCGCTAAATTCAAACATTAGCGGCACTCGAACGGCCTCTTTTCCTCTCGAGTACGCGCGCGCGCGCGCCTTGAAAAACCTCAAAACGTTCTGATCAAAGCAAGCGCCATCTCAAAGAGAACGTTAAGCGCGGGGATTTTTCACAAACATATATATGTATATATACATTCATTCCGTGCAATTAGATCGCTGCGTGGTATAAAGACGGGCAGTTGGTTTGAAAAAAGAAAATTGTTGGGATCAGAACGACGATTTATTTATGTATGAGTTATTAGCGAATTGTTGCGAGTTATATGTCAGATGAGCGATATATATGTATACATATTGCATATATACATATATGGGCTGTCGCGGTGTAAATTTGAGTGACGTAAAGCTAATTGCAAGTGTCATGCCGGTTAATGACGATGCGCAGAGCATTGTTGAGACGCGTATAAGGCGAGTGTTGCTCTTGCATCAGATGATTGTTATGTGTATGTGTAAATGGACAGAGATTTATAATTCGATGCAATACATTATCGGTTTAAACTGTATAGGGGAAAAAATTAAAGGCATTGTCTTATGATTTTAAATTGGATATTATAAAGGTTTAGATGAATTGCGTCACGTATGTACTCTGGCGATTACGTGTGTACCGGGAGCTTTGAAAAACGTATGTAGTATCCGAAAAATTATATTTTCCCGCTTATTTATTAGTGATTTAAATATACTGTCGTTGAGATGTACGTTTAATCGTGGTCAAGTGAAATTTAATTGTACATCATTAATTTTATTAGTGAAATGATAAATTCAATCAGTTACCATAACTGCTGAATCATTAATGACTTTGCGCGGTCCACCGAAACGCGCCGACTGGTACATCCAGAATACGAACGGATTATTAGGAAATTAGGCGAGTGAAATAGTGCCAAATAAACTTCATTCGTTCAGTTTTTCTCATTCAAATTCAGAGAAATAAACCGAGAAATATTAACAATCAACACTAATCGATATAGAAATCTCCCTTACACCTTCATCGCCTACCATAACAAAGTCATACCATAAACTGCCTCAATACCAACAATTACTTTATTTCAACAACCACACCTGAACACCCTATATATCTCCCAAATAATACATATCCCCAAAATATCGGATGAAAGCAGCCTTTTAACGTCCACTCCACGGCGAATATGCTTGCTTTCAACGCCGTTTTATATACACACATCCGCTCTTTCTCTCACCCGTCATATACGCGCGGCTACCGTAGGAGCGAATTACAGTCACGTATATATAAATCCGTGCAATTTGTTTTCTACTGCCTGCCGCGCGCGGGCTAAAATTCATTCTTATGCGACGTGGTTTTCACGATGAATCATATGACTGCGCGGCCAAGCGCTCGCGCGCGAGAGTCAGTTAAAACGTCCTTCGTCCGTATATATATATATATATGCATGGTTATATTCTCTATACGAGCGCGCAAAGTGCGGTAAATTTAAAAACGATATGGGGACAGACGTTTATATGACGCGTGCTGGATTTGAATTTTTAGACGTATATATACATATACGTGCGGTTTGTGTCTAGGTAGCGTTTCTCTTTTTTTATCTGAATTATCGCAGTACCAGCAGTTTTGTCTTAAACGAGTGCTGCAACGTGAGATATATATATATATAAAAGTGCAGTATAGAGTTTTGTAGAACCAATTAGAGTGCAAAAGTGCGAGGCGGAATTGTAGCACTGCAGTAGTCATCATCGTTAAAGATGCTTGCAAATGCATTCTGCTTGGTAATCATATATAAGATGATTGAAATGTATATCATCCGTAATGGAAATGTAACTGACTAAATTACCGGCTGAAATTAACGGTGGGGTAAAGCGTGAACTAGAAAAATCTGGTTTTTGCTTGCGTCGTCGCTTATATATGTATAAAGTGACGTATATATTAAGTTTTTTTAGATTTTTCAATAATTTTCTATTCCAGCTCGTCAACTATGCGAGCGGGCTCAAATTTTATATCGTTCACTTTTACGAAAACCGTATAGTTTTACATCGCACACATACCACGCGACGTATAAAACTATTATTAACTTGACATTCCTGCGTTAGCGCGGTCCTCGCGTTTAACTTTTTTATTCAACTTTCATCGAATTAACTCAATGAACTCCTACTAAAAGATATATTATACATATACGCGACATAATATAGAATTTCAACATCCTCCGACCTCCATTCCTCCGAAATCCTATGATAATAGTTTATTGTAAATGATTGTTTTACATATGTTTCTATAATACGTGTATAAAATTTATGTAATATAGCTTTTCGAATAATTTATAATAACATAATATATACAATAAATACTTCTTAAAACTCCGATTTAAAATATAAAATATAAATTATAAAAATATGTCACCGTTTCAGTCTCTTAAAATACTGATTTTGCAATGTAATATCACAGTCAATACTTAATAACTATAATAATACTGATAGTAATACTGGAAAATAAGTCAAAAACTAAAAAAACTAGTGATATCACAGGTATTAAGAGCTAATTTGGTGAACTAATACACGTATGTCCCTCACAATCATTTATATAAAATACTCAAACATTAAGACTAAAAACACACACTCTCACACTCACCACTCACGCTAATAAATTACATTCACCCTATACCTTGTCCCCACTAGAAATTCTGCATAGCAAATAAATAATAAAAACACTCCTCCCCCCATATCCTCATTGGGATGTGTGTAATAAATTCGCGAAAATTCCTGCGTCTCCCGCTAATGCGGACCGGAGTTTCGTAGAAAGAGAAGACGTGACGCGCGCGGCGCGGCAGTGTTTAATTAAAATTTGAACGTATACGCGCTTGTTAATTCTTGAACTCCGCGTATAGCGGGCAAGGTCGACGCTAAGTGTGTAGAGTAGCGAGCTACTCCTAATGTCAACATTGCAGATGAACCGAGAGAGAGGGGACTCGTGAAATTTTGAATTTTCCCGCCTGAAATTTTCATATCGCGTTGAGTATGTGTATATGTTAGAGAGTTGACTTTTTGAAGTGGTGATGTCATATAAGGTAGAAGCGTATACGTCTTTTTGAAAAAGTCGGTTGTACGTTGTAATTTTTAGATTAAAGAGATTTAAGTGTCTTTTGGGTTAGCTAAAGTATATTAAATTATAACAGTATATTCTTTTTTTTAAATAATTGTGGTTGTACGCTAGTATTTGTGTTGACTATAGAAATAACTGATACTATACACTTGTTTTAAATTCCTTGATATTTTATGTAAAAGGCAAATTTATCCTGGAATTTGCTCGCTAAGAAAATGTTATGCCGGAGAGCATAAATAGTTAATGCAACCTACTTTCGTTACGATATAGAAAATCGGTTTTTTAATGTATCGTAAACCGCGGGAGAAGAAGAGATATTTATGCCTTTAAAGATCATTTCCTTATGACTAAACGACACTAAAAATGTCGTTCATATAAGCGTAAATTAACTTTTACTGTTATACACGCGCAAATCGACGTTTCGCCAAAAAAAGAAAGCAAAACGAATTTAACGCTATATATTGATCGCTAAAAGAGAGCTTGAAATTAAACGTAGAAATGTTATTAAACACAAATTTGTAAAACCTTTCTCAGTATACTATACTTTCAACTTGAGTTCTATAATAAGTTCTAGCCCGTTTCAACTTTTCGATATGAATTCCACGGCGATCGATCTGCATTTAATGAAACAATCGAAATTGAAAAATAATGCCGCTTCGCGTTGATGAAAGAAGTTCCGACGTATTGAAAACTATATACGCGCTAACTCTTCAAAAAATACAAATAAGAACTTATTTTCCAAGGAATTATACAGTATAATGACACAGTGAAAACTCGAACCATTTAAACGGCATATCACCTGCAATGAACACAACTAAGAGTAGAAGGAAAATTAAGTCTCTTAACGCGATCGCAAAACGGCGCACTATACACTCGCGCACAAGTGTGCAGAACGGAGGTATGTGTGTGTGTGTATGCGCAGCGTATACGAAAGCGAGAATAGACCCGAGATAAGAGGGACGTTTTCCTGCGCGTCGAAAATTAATCCCCAACGTCGTGTGCGCGCACTCGAGGTGCTCAGTATATATATATATACACACACACACACCGGAACTACGAAATTGTTTCATGAAAACTTTAGTCTTTCCCTATTAAGTTTTTATTAATTTAGTCCCGAGTACGTTTGGCATTAGTCTAAATGCTTTTGAAATTTGGAAAATTGGTAGCGGTTCTTAATTATATGAACACAAAGATTTTCCCTTATATCAAGATATTTATTAATTGTTTTGACACCGATCAAAAATTATACTACACGGAGTTAAAAATGTAAGTAATCATTCCTACTATATCGTATAGTTGTCAAAATATAGTTACGGTTTCTTTTTTTTGAGTAATATATATATATATATATTAGTAGTTTTTGATACTATATTTTAGTATTATTAGCATTATTAATAATATGGTTAATAATGCCTCAGTGTAACCTGGAAAATTCTTATTCTTATATTCATAGAAAAAAAACCATTGTTAACAACGTATAAATATTACTCGATATTTCAATATTAAAAATCTTCCCACAACCATCCGTTTTTCACCCCCCAAAGAATACGACCTAAGCCTTAAAACCAAAAATTCCCCATAAACTTCCCAAAGCCATAAATTCCTCTTCGCACGATCGCGCGGCGCGACCAAGATCAGCTCACCTGGTAAATTCCGGAAGCTCGCTTGCGCAGTGCGATATTTTTCGCCCTCGTAAAATCGTATCCACTTATACGCGAAGATCTTGTCCGCCTCTCTCTATATAACTTCGCACAAAGGCGCGCGAATACGCGACAATGTAACTTTATTGGCTAATTTTGCGCGCGCGCGTACGAGGTAAACGATGTAATTTGAGAGAAGAACGAAAGAGAAGAGGCCATGAACCGCGTATTATTACTCTACTAATTGAGAGGGCGAAAATTGATGGTTGTGTTGTTAAATGTGTATATATATATACGTGTCTCTAATTTAGAGATTAGTATATATACGTATGAGGTTCTTGGAATTACATATATGTGGAATACGATGCGAATATTGGATTTACGAGGGACAGTATAAATATTGTTTAATTTATATTTATTCAATATTTCTCAATTGAACGGAGCTATGCGTGCGGTTGTGGTAAATTATAAAGAGCCCGCGTTGTTATTTGAATAACGTTCCCGATGCAAGAGCTTGTGCGGCCGGACGTTCATAAATTGCGTAAATCGATGAGTTTTGCATATTTACATATATATATAAAAAAGAGAGAGCTGAAAAATTAATTGTAACGCGTAACAATTTTGCATCGCCCCTGAAAAAAAGTTTCCGCTTCGCAATTTTTTTTTTATCGCGTTCAATCAGTCTTAACGTTTCCGCGTTTAATTAGCATTTTTGCGAAAAAAAACAAATAAACAAATAAATGTTTTTTATTCGTGCAAATGTTTACGCTCGTTTCGAAAACTGTAATATATTTATACCGCTGCGGTGTAAAGTGACGTCAAGCTATATCATGAAGCATGATAATAATCTTCGACGTAACGAGAGAATGTCGAACGATCGTCTACTGTTTCCTTTAACGCGAAGTTAATTGAAGCAGGAAAAACACGACTTGATTGTTTCAACAAAAAAACAATCAATTCATAAAATATAAGAAAATACAAGTTGAACATATCGTTTATTATAGTACGTAGAAAATGTTTTAAAACGTCGGAAGAATCAACATTGTTATATATATATATACGCGCAGTCTATTGACATTAAATGTACTTTGACAATACACTTCTCGGATACTTTTCTAAACTGTCCAGTAGCAGAAAACATTTTACCGTCAGTATATACGCCAATTTTCGACAATCTAAGATCCATTTCCAATAAATATATTTTTTTATACAAAGGAAAAAGATACTTTTTTGTTTCTTTTACACAATACACATTCAACATTCAGGAACATTCCATATCAACCAGCTCTAAACCTCTCAACGAGTGACAACCCGAAGGTACAACCTCGGACCCATAGCCCGCGCGCGCGCGCGCAGCAAGCGACACGTTATAAATCTGGCATTGAGATATCACCGTGAGCGCGTATACGCGTGTCATTAAAAATTAATCCCACATATCTACATATATATACACAATATCATACGCGTGAAATCTCCCTATAACCAGTTACCAACGACTGCTAGTTCTTTTTTTTTTACACATGGACACTCGAGGAAATCGTTTCCGGGGTTCTCGCATACACACACACACATATATATATATATATATCGGAAAAAGAAATTGCCACCGGCGGCGGCTGCTGCTGCTGCTGCAACTACGTTGAGATGGCCTTGTCTCGCCGCCCCGGGCACGAGCTAGGCTGCCATTACGGGCAGTTTGCAAATTTAGACAATGGCTTCCTGCCGCCGCCACGCGATCGGTACGAAGTAGGTGTATATATATACATAGTGGAGCGCGTATACCGTACGTTACGCAAGAGTTGCCCATGAAGTATTATATATAGGTATATATAGAGCTGTGGATATTGTGATGTGCTGTCTGATGTTGGTTCAAATGAATTTTTGGGACTGAGGGTTTGGTACCGATGAGTGTTTTAATTTTGCTAAGTTTTTATGACCTGTCAATTAAATCCCGCGTCGTCTTTATATATACGTTATATAGTTCATTTTCAACGGGACGATATTATATATATATATATATATATATATATTACGAAATTCAAGCAAATCCAGTCTGGACCAGTTGAGTGTAGTTGTGATGTATATTATAAGTCATCATAAATTGATGCGGAACTATACTTGAATTCCTACCAAGCCAACTAATGCCAAACTATTCACATATTATGCTTAAAATCGAGCGGCGGCGGCGGCGGCGGCGCGTGGTTCATTATAATTTCATGTTATTGTTAATGGCACTCTCGATATGCTATGCATTTAAACGGCTCATTTTCTATAATAGAAGGAACATATATATTATATATCGTTATTAATCATATATATCGTTTCTTCGAGATTATAAAATTGTAGTATAATTTTTATATGGAAATTTCAGTTCTGTAATTATTATATGTTAAATCCCATAGGAAATGCATAAATTCAACTACCATTTTGTGCATATTTAAGCATATACATTTATATCTTATTAAACGATTCTCCTTCCTAATGTATATTTAATAAAATATACTTTAATCCTACGTTCACAGCTATACGTTGATAATTAACAAATCCAAAACAACACCATCTTCTAAAACTCCCTATACAGCGAAGAAGACACGAGGGTCACGCGCGCATATCTCGCGCTCATGCGAATTAGCTCTAATTAAACGCTCGCGCGCGCTCGCGGAAAATCGCACCGCGCGCATTCTGATTGAGCTTGCGCGCGCGCATGGAATCCCCGAGAGCATTGCAGCTACTGCTTCTGCTACATATGACGCTTGTACCGTATATATATATATATATGAATTATATATGCGGAATGCGCGCTAGTTGGAATATATAGTTAGTTATGGCATTTTTGTCGTGTTTCTTTTTTTCTTTTAGAGGAAACGGATATGATACGAATGTGTAAGTTGTCGAATGAAATTTTACGGTTACGATGTTAATGAGAAAATTCGCATATTGGCTATGTATGTACGAGCGTTGTGTCATTGTGGTCTACATAAATCAACGCTGTATTACGGAGAACAGTTTTATTTTTTATGAAAAGTATAAATAAATAACAATCTCACGCGCGCGCTTTTATTTTTCGTAGAATAACGCAAAAGTATATATACATGTGTACACGCTTTTGCGCGCGTATAATAAATATATAAAAGCCATCAATAACTCACCGAGGTAGCTGCGCGTATATACAGGTAAACATAAAGAATTTAACTACACATTTTCACGGTAGCTTGATCCTCGTGTATATATAAATATATACGTACCTGTAACAAAAAAAAAAACAATTTATTCACATTAGTAACGTCAATATTTAAACAAAAAAAAACACACACAAACACGTGTCATTCAGTTTAACTCTTCTGGCAGGCGACGGTATACGATATTGTTATAAAGTCCGCGCGTTTATGCAGACGCACGGGCGCATGCAACTTCTAGACACAAATCTCGGGTGTAACGCGGAAGTTCTCTGATAGCAAACTTGTGCAGCACGTCGCCGCCGCTTGCTTATTAACGTTGCAGTGGTTTGGTTCGATAGAGGATTTTTGTAAGTATAAGTTTGTTGGATATGACGTCTTGTCGTATTCTAGGTAGAAGTAAGAGGGTTGCGTATAGATAGAACAGAGATGTGTATAAATAGATATAAATTTATATACCACGTTCGTATATACAATATGCGTGTGTGCATAGAAAAAGGAATCTTTATTTTAAAGGAATAATATTATTGAGTATTGACGAATTGACATATTTGTTAATATAGTTAAAGAAATTCATGAACACGTAAGAAATCACTTGTTTAAGATGTAGGGTGCGAAATGGAAGAACAAAATCATATTTCTTAACTATTAAGACATATGAATTTGACGTGAAAAAATGGATTATTTCTATATTAATAGCACGAGAATTGAATACTATAAATTATTTCTTAATAATAATTAAATTTGCGTTCGACACAAATACTACTTACGTGTAGTATTTAAAATGTATATCTTGCTGCGGCATCCACCACATAAGCCCAAATCGGGAACTATCGCTTATTTTGTTGCTAATTTGTTGCTCAAAGATGCCGTAGAGACTTTGACCCAAAAACGCCATTTTGGAAAATAAGCAAAATTATAAAGTTTCAAAGAATCTAATTTTTTTATTTTTTCTATTTTTCCCAATATGCGGATAAGGTGCCATGTCGGCTTTTGGATCAGCGGCTGATTTTTGGATTAAAGTTTCTACGGTACCTTTGAGCAACAAAATCAGAGCCAATCCCGAGGTCGTTAGCTCTGTCTCTTCAAAAGTTATTGGGGTGACTACTGTAGCGTGAGTATCACTGTCTACTAAGCATTGCTTCTCGAAAACGGGCAGAGCAACAAAATCGAAATCGACTGCACAAATTAGCAACAAAATCGAAATCGACGGCACAAATTAGCAACAAAATATGCGATAGTTCCCAGTTTGGGCTTATGTGGTGGATGACGTAGTATGATATACATGTATATTTAAAAGCATAATTCGTTAATTATAACCATTTTATCCCCACGTGCTTATACTTGTGAAAAATCAATAACTTTGGAAAAATTATTGAATACCTAATCTATTATTCGTTATAGTAACAACCTTTCGACATTACCATTCCAGATATTCATCACACCAACTGCGTATCATTACATCTATCATCATCCACAACAATAACGATAAATTTCCAATTCCGCACATTTTTCTCACTTCCCACTATATATATACACCTAGCGAACCCTACACCACACATAGAAAGAAAAAAGAAGAAAGAAGAAAAAAAAACCCTAATTCCTCCCAAATCCAGCCTGCGCGCACATAGCGCATTTAATCAACATCCATCGAGCCATAAACAATATATGCACCCCTAATTCTTCAAAAGAAAGCAACAACTCTCCGCCCCTTTCCTTCTCGCGATTCATCTACTCACGTACTGTATATATATATATATATAGTACGTGTGCTCACACACACACACATATACTTTCTGTCGCGCGCGGACGTGCGTGATTAACGAGAGTTAGGGCGGCATTACAAGTTAATGGCGTGCCGGCGCACACACGGCGCGCCAAAGCGTAACCTTAATAATACGCTGCGCACGCGAACGCTACTCGTATATATATATATATATATATATATATATATATATATATACATACACGCGTCGCGACAAATCATCCTCGGCAGATGCCAAGCAAGCAAGCAAGAGAGAGAGAAGCTCGATTACGAGGTAAAGTGGCTGTTAGCGTGCGCACGAGTGAACTGAGAGAGATAGAGAACCTGCAAGTGTGATACGAACGCTGAGAAGTTGGGTGTAACAGAAGTGACAGGTGAAAGAGAGAGCGAGGTGTAGTCGACGAAGGATTTGTGGCGGTGTGCGAGGTATATATAGAGTATATAAGGATACGGGGAAGTTCAGGAGGAGATAAGAGCCGTCCTGGTGAATCTTTTATAAGGATAGCTGCTGCTGCTGCTGCTGCTGCTGCTACTTGAGAAGTTTTCTGTTTGGATGGGTTCGAAGGATTTTAAAGTCCAAGCTGATGCGAAGGTTTTTGTTCGGAATGGATGGTGCGCGTGTGAGTGCGATAGAAGTTTGGAAGAGAAAATAATGCTTTCCTTATGTTTATGTATATACATCTTGTGTGGAAATTACTAAACTCGAGGTGACCGATGTTCCATATAATTATCAAAATAAACTATATAAGTTTATCTATCCTGCCATTCGTCGGCTACAATTAAACCTTATAGTGACAACTGCTGACGCTCTCATCACACGACACGTCGTCGTCACACTCCTCGGCGAATAAAAAGAAAAAACACACGCCCAAGAAGAATAAGGAGGTTTCGCCGCCTCGACATTGAATAAATCGCAATTAGTTAATTACAGCCTAATTAAACGCAAGTTCAAAAATAGCGAACCTGCGCCGGCTTGTCACACTCTCACCACAAACGAGAGAGAGAGAGTCAGTGTCGAGGTCGCTCACTCACGCTTGTCGCTCTTTGATATATCACACACGTATCAAACCGAATTGCACATACGTACCTGCACACACTCTCTGAAGATTCTATTTTTACATATACTACAGGAACACGAGAGAGAGAGAGAGAGTGCGAGTGTAGTAAGTATCGGTTGGGAAGAGTCTTTCACGTGACTCTTAATTACGCGCGACCGGGTGATTTGCGTTTAATTAGCACGAGTGCGTGAGGATCTTGTTGAAAAATAGCGCGAGATTGTGTAATACACTCGACTGTGTGTGGGAAGGGGGATGAAGTCTACAGTTGAGTATGCACACGCCGGGGTTTACAGTTGATGAGTTTTAAATAGAATGGGCAGGAAGGAGATTTTTCGCGATGCGCACGTGCAAGAAGGAATTCTCTGCGATATTCGGTATTTGACGTAGCGAATAATTTACCGAAAGCTGTTTGATTTTGACGTTTACTGTGTATCTATAGTGTAATTTTTGTTACCCAAGCTAATACATATGTCTATAAACCGAACGAGTTTATTTGATAACCGCGAATTGGAATATATAATTTCTATAAACCCATAGAAATAGGAATATACATAGATAGACTATTTAATGCTTTCCATAACCATAAACTCGTAGCGAACTACATATATATACCCCCTATCCCAACAAATAAAACGGCAGCGGAATTTCATTCGAGTGCGCAAAGTGGCTGACGCGCGCGGTGTCCACTATATATAGTCTCTTAACGACCTCTAAAGACGAATAGACAAAGGCGTATAGCGCTACGCGACGTCGCTTATGTATATAGAGACACATACATATAGCGTGCAGTAGTAGTAATATATATATATAGAGAGGAACGGGTTATACGATGATCTCAGAATAATCATCCGATTAACGCTTGCGCGGGGGCGTAATTCACGCGCGCGGAGCTCTAGCTGTGCAGTATAGCTGCTCTCTGACCGTTGACAATCGTCTCGCGGTGTCTATTGTCCCGCGCGCAGTGAGATGGTTCAATTGCTGTAGAAGATTATTTTTCTTTTTTTTTTCTTCTATATTTGCGTATAGTGGTTATGGAGTTGTGGTATATGTATAGGTTGGGTTGGTTGATAGTAGGTTTTATAAAGGTGTGAATAATAAATATCTGTTGCTTACAGTAACAAATGGAATTGTTGAAAATAAAACTCAATTCCAATATATAGCTTTAATTTAAATTTAGATTCCGATGTTAAAGTAACCGTATAGACGGCTGCTGCATCGATCCGACTTCCAGAGAACCTTTTATAACCAGGATTCTTTTTTTTTTATTTTTCTGTCGGAATTGTAATACAAACAAATAGAAACCCATTCCATTCAATTTTGTTTGCGCGAGTTGTAGAAGGTGGGGTTTTTAAGAAAAGCGGAAATTTCTATTTACGTTATTCAGCTGCGGTAAAATGACGTCGACGACGACGCACTTAATCATAATTGTTTTTGAGAAATTCCCGCATAACTACAGCTAGGCAGTAGCATATACAATTTTCCCATTAAACTATTAAACATTTACATTGAAAGAATTAATTATCCGGAATTAACAGCTTTTCTCGTTACAATTAAACACGTGCGGTTATACCAATAATACGAAAATTCGTATAGATTAATGTTACGAGTTGTTTGTCAGATGAATTATATCGTGTATATAGAAAATTGTTTTTTTTTTGCTTTTGTATGTGTGTGACAGGCTAATGACCTTCTCTGCCTATCTTCCTGGACACTGACACCGAAAGAATCAATATAGCGGTTTAGCGATATTGACAGAATCATTTTGTGCCAGTTACCACGCGACTGACCTGGCCAGCTTTTTTCCCCTCCCATTTACCTTCTTACACTGTAGCGAGTGTGTCGTGTCAAATGGTTGTGTCAATTTTCATTGTGGATCGCGATAATTAACCGATAGATCGTAATCCTATACTAAATTATACTCGAAATATCACCAGACTTCAGGTTTGTCTATATAATTATGAAAATTAATTGGATGTTAAATATTGTAGTTTACATATATTTAGAATGAAATAATTTTCTTTTATTATATAGTTTGATATAATTAGCGTCCGACAATTAAATCATTCGTTAACCACTAAAAGTATTTCTATTCCCTTATATTCTTTCCTAACCATCCATATACACTTGCATAACACAATATATCTCTAAACTGCCCCTCGCTTCCTATATTCCACTATATGAAATTACCAACCCGAAGCTGACCTCACACACATACACAGCCTCCTCGACGTGTTTTTTTTACCCCTAACCCGCCTAATTTCTCCTATTCTAAGAGCGCGAGGTCAGCGCAAAGGGAGCGTGCCACACTTCATTCAATTAGAGCTGTGTAATCGAATCGGTGTAATTCCCCGAAAGCAAAGGATTACGCGTGGGAGAGAAGGAAGCTGACGTCGCGTCAAGAGAGAGAGAGAGAGAGGATTTCGAATGCCCGCGCGCGCACGCGCTTTTGACGCGCGAGTGTCAAACGTACATGAATAATCCGGTTTTCGATGCGCGCACCGCTGCGACAATTAACGTCGCCTCGGTTGACGGTTTTGCTTGCCGTCCGTAGAGGTTTGTGTCTATATGTATGTATGTGTGTGTGTGTGTGTGTGTGTTAGGCATTGACGAGGTTTGGAGAGTGGGTTGAAGAATTTTTATTGGTGTAAGTGTGCTGGTTATGGTTTTAATGTGGAATGATGCATGTTTAGAGGAAATAATAAATCATTAAATTTTATTTGTGTTTCAATTAAATGCGGTCAGAGGACGTGCGTATATACCATATATTAGTCTGTTTCTGAATAAGGCTGATTGAGTCATCGATATCACAGAATTTGTTGAAAACAACCGTTAAAGAAAAACGTGATAAATCATGCAATAAGCTTGTATAACAGTAAAAAAAAAAAAAGAACCCAGTCACGAGATTTACGTACACCAGTTACCGTTGAAACCGGAACATCCTTTACTACGTAACTGACTGTAAATAAATGGAAAAAAAGCTCCACAGCACTAGATATTACTCTATACTTGTTAATAAATTTACGACCATTTACGAAATGTAACCGTTATTTTACAAAAAAAAAAGTAACCGTGAGAAGAAATAACGAAAAAAAATTATTACCCAACTAAATCCATCCACTCTTCCTCTTTTTTTTTTCTCTCCGCATATTTCAATCACAATAAACAATCTATACTTAACTGTAAAATGAAGGAGAAAAAGCTCCCATTAAACAACAAACCACTATACGTAATCTTCAATTCTTCCGACAAAAGACAAGCTTAAATCTCCTGAAAATTCGCCTCCCACAGCCGCGCAAATAAATTATTAAACCACACACGTCGTCGTTTATCCGTACGTTATATACATATAATACGTTATATATGTATATATTGAAACACTCGTGGGCGCGCGTCGAAATATTTTTAACTTTCGCGCGTTTTAGACTTTATCCCCGACTCTCCCCCCCTCTCTCGTCGTATCTCACGCTTAACGCGCGGCGCGCATATATGTAGCGCCGACAATCGATAGAGGATTATCGGACGCGTGCGAGGCTGCCCGAGTTTCAAATCCTCTTTAACCGAAAAACTCGCGCGCGCGTATATATACGACGACGTTTATTCGTGCAGTCTTCCATATTCTGTGTTTAAAGAGCGTGCGCGCCGAGTGGTATTATAGAAATTCATTTTAATAATATTTGGTAATTGTAGAGAGGAGAGATTCGCTTTTTACGAATACCTATACTCTGATAGAAAATCAGCTATGTGAAATGGCCAAAAAGTTTAAAAATGTTTAGTAAAATTGGCTAATTAATTGCTTAGATAAAATGATTTTTGTCCATTATTTGCTCATTTCTTAAATTGTCGTAATAAGAAAATATTCGTATTTGATATTATTTTTTATAAAAGAGCATTAAAGTACATTGTATGGCTTATCAAAATATAAATAAATAACATTAACCAATAGATTATTTGCTACACTGATTCTATGAATAATTCGATAAAACTTTTATTTCTCCATCTGATTCTGTCTGTCTCACTCCTTGTCATAATAGCAAGCCTTCTGTAAGCCATTTTCAGATTAAAGAAACTGATCAGATTTAATACCTTTAAAATACTCAAGAACAAGCTTGTGTGCTTATCTTCAAAAAGCTCAGTCTATTTTTCAATCTATTTAATGACCAAATAACAGGAGAAAAGGCGTTTCATCGGGAGCTAGAAACTGAACAAGAAAAGTTGCCATTTTCTAGCCAGTCCCAGTAAAAATGATCATTTATTAGCTAAAAAAAATTGATTCGATTTCCACCAAGCACTTACGCACCGAAAAAACTCTTACCCATAATACATCTACGAAACTGACACCTCAATCGGCCGAGCGGCCAAAAACTAAACCGCGAACTAGCCACGATTCCTGCTCGCGTCATCCAACACATACGCTCTCAGCCCCGCAGGCTAATCTCACGCGCTGAAGCCTGTTTATACGTGAGCTGGGGGGGTTGGTTGCAACGGAAGCCTATTGTAAACCGCGAGTCGACCGATCACTGCTGCTGCTGCGGCCCCGTGAAAATTCAATGGGCGTGCTTAACGCCGTCATAGAGTAGTCCGCCGCTAAATGGATCGTCACGTCGTCGCGGTTCGTGAGCGTGCTGAGAGTGAAGAGAGTAAGAGAGACTTTGACGTTTTAACGAGGCTCTGGGTTTATTTTGGATTCGATATAGGAAACGTTTTTTACGTGATTTAGAGAGCAAACGAGGGTTTCGATTGAATTTTAAAGGGGATAGCTGTAGATCGTAGTATTTTCCGCGTAAAAAGTAAATGGTATATATTCATTGTTTAATAAGCCATTATGTGCGAGGCAAAAAGCTACTTTCAGCTCTAAAATACAATCCTTGGAATACAATGAACCATTTTACGCGTTTATGTCCTGTAATTACTTGCAATGGCCTTTGAGATTAAAGAAAATGGCCTTTTAAATTCAAGAAGGAGCGTAAAAAAAAAGGAAAATAAAACTACACCTTACGTACAGTGAATTACCGATGTTCTGTTTTGGTATAGTAAAATAGAAACCTAATTCATTGGCTACCTCTATCATTTCAATCTATTTAATGTCTCAATTACGAATTACTCGAGTAGATGTGTAAAACTTGATTGTACATTACTTAAACGAACAAAATTTTTACTTTTTAATCTACCTTATCGACTTTTCTGATTAATAAACATGAAAAAAAATCAATGACTTAAACTTGTTATATATACGGATATCATTGTAAAGGCGAATTTCCATAAAAATAACTCCTTCTAATCCTCACATATCATTCCCATCGCAACGATCTCCTAAACTGTCCTCATACTTTGAAAATCGAAAATTATCGAACGGCCGAAGGAGGACAACCGCCGTTAAGTATATACACTTTTAAACGCGCCCTCGCGACGATATCGTTTCCTCTCTCTCTCTCTCTCTCTCTCTCTCTCGAGCCTATACCTACGTAGCCGCTCGTCGCTCATGTTTACGAGGACACGCGCGCGACCCGATAACATTGGAATCGTTATCCCTGGGTATAGTAGAAGAGGCGAGTTTACGAGGATAAGAAGAAATTTCTTTTTTTTTTTACTTCGAGGGGAGGGTTTAAATGGCTTTCGAATCGTTCGTTATGATTATAGGGGTGTATGTGTGTGTGTTTGAGTTATCGTTGATTGAAAGGATTTTGCGCAGAAGGGATGATGGTTAAGAGGCGAGTTTATTTGAGTATTTATGAGAAGGTACTAGTGAATTTTTTAAGTTGCTCGAGAATCATGGTATATTAAAGTTTTGAAGTTAGACGATTGAATGGGGCGCCATTTTGTTGAAATTATAACGTGGAAGAATTTATTGCCAATAATTTTTTAAAGATTCTATTTGCCGTATAATTGAATATTGTCAGTTGTTCAACGATGGTTTGTAAACATTTCAGCGTTTAATTCAATATAAATGGAAACATTTTTCGTGTTTTATTTTCCAAGAAGAAATATTCAATTTAAATATTTTATAATTTGAAAAATGTCGCTTTCAGCTCTAGTGACAGACATTTTTTTTAGAAAATTCCTAAAACTCTTTTGTCATAGTTAAACTTTCGACTCAACTCGTGATTGAATTTCTATTTTTAATTCCCTTCTATTAAATTCTAAAAATCCAGATATCCAAGTTTCGCAAAATCAAACATAAGCTGCTGGCGCGTTCATAATGAAGTTCGAAGTATGAACGCGCGAGTCAATATTCGGACTTAACACGAACAAGACAAAATTTTCCACCCTTCTGTTCGTCTTTATTCCACAAAAGTCGATTCGCGAATTCTCTCGTTTGGTCGGTATTGTCGTGCGACTGCGGGCGAGAGTTGCAGGAAGTCGAGTTTCACATTGTCGCGCGAGGTGCGCGATTGTTTTGCGTGAATTCGTTGATTGCACAAGCCGAGGGACGCGCGCACAATTATGGACAATAGGGATAGCCAAGTATTTTGTTGCTGATTAGCGCTGTTATTGATGTTATACGGAGAGAGGCAATTCTGAATGTGATACATCAGTCGACGAATTGTTGCATTTTGTAATGTCGCTAGGTGGCTGAAGCTAATTTCTTCATTCACTATACTTTGTCATTTATTATTGTGAATATGCTAGTTTGTAAATTGGATAAAATGAATTAGTTAATAAATAATTTTTTAACTATACTATGCGTCTTTTTGTTGCAGCTAATAGTGAATATTAGATTCTTTAAGGGAAAAATCAATAGCATTGATTTGTTTTATTACGTCATTAAAACATTAATAAAAACTTGTAAGCCCTCCACTCGAAATCTTTTAAAAACTTTAGATTACTTCTTCTTAAAAAAATTTAATCTCCCTGGATATTATCTTGACTGGAAATTACAAAACTTTTTTTACGGTCTGTGCATTATTCTTGATCCTTTGACACAACATTTTACAAGTTTACAAGAACATATTTTATTGGAGTTGTTGACTACTATTTTGAAGTCTTTATTTACCTACGGTAATCTTGAATTATATAGCTCCTTCATTCTACAAGAAGAATTTCTCGTGACAAGTGGAAGGTTGCATATTTCAACATATTCATGAACATATAATTTTAAGGACAAATATTTATCAAAGTTAACATTTTTTATGAATATGAAGAAATGGGTTTCAATTTATTTTCAAGAGTTCAACGTGAAGTTATTAAATATTTATGTAAACCAATATCCTAATGATTTCTATTCCCCTTTTCTTAATTTAACTGAATATTCCAAATTACACCTAGCCACGTTTACCCGATCAACTTCTACAAATAATAATTTTTCTATATTTACCACCTGCCCTAAATTTCCACCACCACCACCGCCACAATATCGCTAAATCCACCTTCTCTTAAAAGAAACAAGCAGTAAAAACAGTGACGGAGCAACCCATCGTCGTGCAAATAAGAAATACCCCCGCGGTAAGAAACATACGTCCATCCCTTTCTTTGAATACTTAATCCCAGTCCTATACACTCCCCGGAAATCAAACTGCTAGACAAAAACCCGGACGAACGTGCGAGAGTTTCAGATCGATACACATCGCGCGAAATATCGAGAAACACATCCCGGCGTACACATTCAAGTATATATACAGAAAGCGAGGTAGAGAAATTGATTAGTAGAAGGAACACAGGCGCAGGGTGTATATCTGGGCTAATTACCCCAGGCCACAGGAAGAAGGTGTCCCAGATGCTGCGTTTATATTTAGCCCAAGAGTAGCAGCGCGCAACCCGATGGTGCGTAACTCCCTCCTCCAAAGAGATTATGATGATTTCGCGCAGAGTTGCGTATATTTAGCCACGTCTCAAGAAGTAGCTATATAACGTGGTAGGGAGGCTCTGGCTATTACACGCGCCGTTGGCTGCTCTCGAGGTATATATATATATATATATACATACGGTGCTTTGATATCTTGTGCACTATGCGCGCGTTCGGCTGCATTAGTTCGATGCGATCGCTAGCAAGAGATTGGTCGAGGTGCTTGGTACGACATGCTTCGGAGGCTTTTCAAACTCTAATTTCGGCGTTTTTCATGGTATAGAGATTATTACGTTGGTTATAGTCGGACCGCGTTGTATTATACGTTTTATCTATAGATTACTTGTAATCGCGTAGTAAAAGTAATTGAAGTTAAAAGGTATACGTTTATCTATACCTATAAATTTTCTTTTTGATTAATTTCCAGTACACTTTAACTACTCGTAAACCAAAAAGCCACCCTACCAACTGGGAACACTACAATACTCCACGCAGGAATTAAACCATCCTAGTCCAGCGAACCCTAAAATCCTCCGTATATATATAGATAATCCCTCTCCTACTTTACTCCACCGACTGAAGTCCAAAACAAAAAAATCGAAGAAACCTGCATCACATGGACGCGAGTATCGTTAGATCCCTAGCTGTAATTAGCAGAGAGATCCCCCGCTACGATGCACCCGCAGGAACGATATCTCGGCAATTGCGCCCGCGCGTGAGAGGTAATTCCCCGGTCATTCGATACCGACGACTCGCGCTCGAGCCTCGTTTGCCATTACGGCCTCCTCTTCCATTCGATTTCGCTTCTTTTGTGCAACAAGAGAGAGAGAGAGGAAGAAAGTTTGCTGAGATAACGGGGATGGGGGGCGAGGAGATAATAGTGGTTGTTTTTAGATGGGGTAATTGGTAAATTGTGCGTTGTAAAGTGGCCGAGGAAACGTTGACTGCAGGAGGTCCAGGTGTAATGTGCTGGAAATGTGGCTTTCTTTCTATTTTCTTTTTTAATGCTTCTACAATGGCTTTGTAATGTTTACAGATGGTTTCAAAAGTATATAACTTTGCTTTAATGAAAAAAGTTGAACACCAGTTCGTGTCGAAGTATTATCAGATTTCAGTTATTTTTAAAATAAAATTTCGATCCTTATACAGCACTTGTTTCTCATCTCTCTCTCTCTCTCTCTCTCTCTCTCTCTCTCTCTCTCTCTCTCTCTCTCTCTCTCTCTCTGCGATCCATCTATTCCTTAACAAGCCGGCAAATCCAACGGAATCCGTGGCGTACAATCAAAAGATAATTAACGACGACGTTGGGATGCCTCTACGCAATATACACTTGCGTATAATTCCGCGTGAACGCACAGCTTAATCGCCGATGTATCAAGAAGGCGTACAGTGAGACAGAGAATCTACACCGCAGAGCGATACTAATGGTAATTGAAAGACGACTCGACAGCCAATCGAGGAGAATTAATAACCGCGATTACGATCGTTATCGCGTTCATCCGCGTCGTCGCGCCACCCCCGCGATGTTTAATCCCGCTCACGACGAGGATGGCTCTTTAGCGTCTTTAGTTGAGAGGCGGAGATTATAGGAGGATTTGGTGCGCGAAAAATGTCTTTGTAGCTATTATTGTACGACGTTAATTATCTTAAAATGTATATATACAATTGTCAAATAAAAGATTATGAATTATGTGGATTGATGTAAATAATTATTAAGATATTGTTTGTAGAAACTTTTTGATGTATTTAGAACAAATTATAATATTAAAGTATATTTAAACCCGTAAATAACAAAGCAAATATATAGGTTGAAAAATTTGTACGCGAATCATTAAAAATTTCAAGCCTGTAGTGTCATAAATCAAACTTCTTTTTACGGCAAAACTTTTAATAGTTTTTATCTCTCTAAGAAACATGAAAATCGATAACATACTAAGATAAATGTCATGTGTACCACGTATACGTACAGCCCCGACTTGAAGTTCAATTCTTCGGGGAGCACGAAGCAAAATCGATCCCAAAATTCCTGGATTAATTTGACCATTTTTAACTTCCAACATATTGCGCAATCTTACTGCTACTACCGAGTGTTTTGATTCATTAAAAAAAAACAACCTATCCATATAATGACTTTTTAAACCTCGCATTCCAGCGCTGAGAAAAACGAGTAAGACAGGTATATGTATATACGAGCGTTTGAACCGCGAAGATGAAGAAATTATGCTAGGCTATATCTCTGAATTATCGTAAATCTGTGAGAATGAATATTCAGTAGGCAACTATTATAAAATAACCCAGAGTTTACTAAGCCGACGCCAAAGCCTATCGCCAACTTTGACTCGTAACACGAGCGTCAAGACAAGACGAAATGACGCCGAAAGAAAGAGAGAGAGTGAGTGATAGACAAACTGACTTTTCCAAGCCCTTCTTTATCATGAAAATTTTGCCGTCTGTATCTTGAATGGATATATACTATCCGCAAAATACTGTAGTGGCGTAAAAGACGAGAGCGCAGCAACTTGCGAATTTAAAGCAAAAATATATACTTGTTCGTTGAGTTATACAAAGGTTTCGTCGTAACCTACGCGCTTGTACTATCAAGTATACTCTCCTTTTTTTCTTTAAAGAGAATCTAAAGTAAATCACGATGCAAAAATTTGTCACCACAAAGGTACTCCTCCATCAAGGATATCCGTATCGAAGGTCGTCACGTTTAAAAAAAAAACCTTTTCCTCTCCGCACTCGTGTGCGTGCGCAGAACTCTTCCGTCTCTCTTTCTCATATACTCGCGCGTGCGACGTCGCGTCATTTGTTTGCGTGATCAGCGCGCGGTCGACTATATAGTATAATAACGCCGGTAGCCGATGACGCGTGATCTCCTATACGATTCGTTCCTGCTAAGCGTTGAAGAAGCCTGTCTGCCTGTTTGCGCTCAAGATTAGTCGGAGAATTAACGATGTAATTACATTTGTATAAGTTCTATTTTCGAAAAACCATCTCACGACTATTTTTTTCTCTCCCAGCTTCGCAGAATTTTGAACGACGCTGTGAGAGCACTTTTGCAACAGCAGCTTAGGTTGCATTTTCACTATTCTTTCCCTTTTTTTTATATAAAGAACTACGGTAAGTGGCTTAAATGGTCCTCTCTCCTCTTGAATGGAGAATGTTTATTTTAAGCTTTTCTTTTGTTTATCCTGCCTTTAACGTTCTCGACACAAACGTATAACTTCTCTCTCTCGTTTCGAAATTCTTACTTACGTAATTGACGTAATTTTAACTTGACGTAGTTTAAAATTGGCGTAATAGTAAATACAAAATTTACTACCCATAACCAGAAGAGTTTACATAGTATCTCCAACTTTCCCGTTTTCGGATCACACCTACTACTACCCACGTTATACAGATTATCGAACGTATATAAATTCTGAATTGACACAACGCTAGAATCACACGTCATCGTAAAAGCACAATATTTCAAAGTATATATAACTTGAAAATAAATGCGATGACGATCTGCAAAATCATCTCAACAAACGTCGAGGAGAGCTTTATAATCCCCTGAAAGGAATCTAATCGATATACACGCGCGTCGTCGTCACCTTTACCCATAGAAACCATTCATTCTGCTCTCGCACTTTTTCCATTCCCCTCATATCCTTGTCTCACGCAGTATATACAACATCGTTGTGTAGCATATACAATACATATAACGTATATAATATACACGAATGTGTACTCACCGAAAACTGGAGCAAGGATGAATGACCCAATGGCCGGCTGCTTTCTGCCGGATACGTTCTTTCATAAGGGCCTTCTTGCTGCCGAAGAGCTTCATCGCCAGCTTGTTGTCCGTCGGCTGGAACAAGGCCTGCAGTTGGTTCTTGATGAAGCTCTGCTTGACCTCTTGCCCGGGCAGGCCTGGCCCGAGCTCCTCCTTTGGCGTGCCATACAGGGAGACATCGTCTACCCCGAAGTGGACTTTGCCGCTCCCCTTGTAATTCATCTCGTTGCCTGTAATACAACAGCAGAATGAAAACCGAAGAAGAGATTAGCTTTTTAGTCGGAAAGATAAGCAGCCTGATGTTGCGTTCGAGTATATAATATGGTAATGTATTAGAGTTGGGATGAGATGTGTATGTATGTGTGTGTAGGCTTCGGGTTATCTAAATGTCGATAAAGTTTTGATAAACGAGCGCTTTGACCGAGAACTATCTGTAGCTTTTAAGATAAGGAGCGGATGAGGAGAGAGTGAGACGTTTTTGTGATTGTTTTGGTTAAACTGACAATGTGCGTGAAAAATTATAATTTTGCTTATGTCTGCAATAATGGAATGGTCTTAGTTGGGGGTAAAAATTAATGGACGATTCAAGCAGTTTTTACCGGTGAATCCGGTTGTGGTGGCTTGAAACTAGTCAATTTAAATCCGTGGCAAGTTAGTGATTAGACAGTTCCGAGTAAAACTTTGATCATGTATATGTCTTCATATAACTTATTAACTTCTTCTAAAAACGTAGTTAGCTAGACTATTGTATATAAAAAATATTCGGATTATTTAAGCTTTCTTCTAGGTATTCAACCACTTCCGAAAATAATTGTATATTGCGTTGAAATTTATTAGATAATATTTCTTACGTAGTTCAATGATTATATCGACAAAATAATCTGTCTTCGATCAATTAATAGTATTTAGTTATATCTAAAGAATGATTGAAAATATTATCACAGCATCGGAAAGTGATTGTTCTACGGATTGTACGCATTTACAGTAATTATTATTAAATTTTTTCCTTTACATAATAGCAAACAAACTTGCAGATTATTTCATCGGTATTTGTACAATTGAGTTTTTACTAATACGAGAGAAGACGTGTTTTTCTTCCTCTAAGACGCGCGTTAAACAATTAACAGGAAATTGCTTTCCATTATTAATATATACGTTGTAGAATCAAAGAGGTTACACAATAAAGACATCGATTAATCATACATGGAAATGACGCGACAAACGAACTATTATGCAAACTTATTATCCTGTACGTACTTCATTGAAATCCACAACTACAATACAAGAGCCGTGAACCGACGCGTATTTTTCACATTTTGCATTGATAATTTTCACGGTTTGTTTTCATTTTTTAATATTCTCGTTTTCAAAAGAAGATAAAAACTCTTATATTTTTAACTTATCCTTCGTATCAGAAATTACAGTTGAAAAACAAGAAAACGCAATTTTAAGCACAAAAATATTTTCATATCAAATAATTCAAATCCAAAACACAAAACAGAAATTATTTTTCAAGACAACGAAAAAATCCAGCCGTTATATAAAACAAAAAAAAAGAGCAGGAACAATCAACTATGCAAAGTAATTTAAACACGAAACGCACACGCGCGCTCGCGCGGACCTCGCAATTCCAAAAGCAATTTCGCGCGTGCACGAAAAAGCACAACGGGTTGATGCATTTTTTCGCGCCCGCGCGAACACGAGAGAGAGAGTGAGATGCGCTCTTGACCAACTTGAAGATCAAAGCCGTGGGGAGGGGTGAGGCTCGAAAGAAAGAAAGAAAAGGAGTGATGAAGATGACAGGTAGGGGAGAAAGCTCTTTAAAAAATGAAGGGCATCTGGTTGTTCTGTTGGAGAATGATTAAATATAACGTCCGGCGTGGTTTACGTTTTACGGTTTTTGTTTTTTTTCGGGTATGCGCGGAAGTGTTATTTATTTGGAAGAGATGAATTAAAATGATTTTGATTAAGTTGTAGTAGTGTAGAGTTGGTTAATTTGGTAATGAGTAAGTATTACATTTGTTGAAGTAAATAAGTTTTAAATTATGAACAAATCTGAGGTCAAGGTCGTTGAAGTCGAAGTCACTTTTCAAATATAATAAACTGCGATATCTAGAATTTTCCTGGCTATTTCTATTATTCTTCAGTTTTGATCTCTCAACTGAAATTCTCCAAGGGGTGAACTTGAGAGTATTAGAGTATAATTCAGATTTCTGAGAATAGAGAGCTCCGTTATTTCCCGGTAGAGAGCCTCGCAGATCGATATCTATTCGTTAAACGGCTATACAATACTTCTAGAATGTTCAAAAAAAGAATTTCAAAACGTTATAGCTACGTAAATTTTACAATAAATTGCAAAAAATTGCCACGACAACCCACATCGATCAAATTCTGCAGTCCGTTCAATATATATAAAGCTACTCGTATATATACATTTTATTAAATTTTTCCGGAAACTTCGTTTTCGAAGTTCCAGACAATCTCCCTGCGCATCTGCAAGCCCACTACTACTCCTACAAATCACCAACCCACACAAATATCCAAGCTGTTCTCGTTCCCTCTCTCTCTCTCTCTCAGCCCTAAAGAACGACAATGCGTTACCCGTAGTATAAGCTCTACGCGAGAGAAATCATAATCGCAGGTGTAGTCAGCACATACACACACGCGTCACCCAGCCGGTACGAGAATCGGAAAAATTTCACCGTAAGTCAGCTGTTGCGAAGGAGTTATATGTCCTATGTACGCTGCTCTCGTGCGCGCCACCACCACTGCTGCTGCTACCTCGAAAGTAGGGCGCAGGATGCAACCTGGCTCGATACACGCGCCCGACCCCACGTCTATCTGTGTGTGTAAATATATATATAGATATGTGTACTACGTGTAGTTCCCTCGAAAAAGCCGAGGGTATATGTACATCTGTGTGTGCGAATGGTCGTCTTTTTTTTTTGTGCAGGAGCTAGTATAGGTGTGTGTTAGGAGGAGGAAAAGAAGGACCTTCGAGATGGGAAGAAGTTGCGGAAAGAAGGACGGGTGGGTTAATTAAGTATCAAATTGCTTGAATTTGAATCGAAATTGAATTTCGCGCCGAAGGGATTTATTTGGACGGAGGTGGGAAAAGTGGCTTTTTTTAAATTGGCGCGAGGCTTTTGGTGGTAGAGTGTATTGATTGTGTGTTTCTATTTTGTTTTTTCATTCGCGTTGCGTTGAAATTCTTTTGATTTTTAGAATTTATTTGATGTTCTTTTGGCGTAAAATGACCAAAAGAAGCAATCATATAAATAAAGCCTCGTATTTTAGATGACAAAGTTAATAGTCGTAATTGGACGTTAAAAATACTACCTATTTATAGGCTATTTAGCAGCTAATTATACGTCCGAGATGCGGCGGCTCCTTCGTAATTTCTGTAGATTTTTCGTGTGATTCAATTGGTTTAACCCGTCTTAGTCATACCAATGTCAATTGCAATGAATGCAAACTTTTTGACCCATAATTCGCTGATCCGGCTCTCCTATAACCTTGACCAATCGAGATACTCAGCGTTTATTTAAGAAGTAATTCTTGTAATGAATAAATGAGCCGTCCCCAATTTTTTGTGACATAAGAGCCGCGCCGCGCCGCGGTACGATATATGCCCACACCAGTTATATCAGCCGATGTACGACTTTCGTGTAAGGCTACATACACGACTTAAAACGATGGAAAATAACATTGAATCTTTTTGCGAGCTTATTCGCGCGCGAGCAAGCAAGTAATGTATTTTCTCAAAAGAGTGAATTGTATTGAATATTTTTTCATTACTTTATCCTCGCTCAAAGGATAACATACACGATTGCGATTGGCTGATTTTCCAAGGGCGTGACAATTAAAGTTTGTTTGCATTTACTTTAAAAAAAATTGATAAAAGCTAAATTTATTCCTTTCTTACGTTTCTATATATTAAATTATTTTCCAAAAATTAAACTATAAATGAAGTAAAAAAGAAAAGGAATAATTTAACGTAGCTTTAAAATTTCTGAAAAATCCTCTCTCTCACTCACTCGCGACATAATTTATAGATATGTAAAATACCTGACGATTAAACGGACGCTGCGTACGACCGTCGTCAACCGTTCAAGCGTATAATATATATAAATCAAACCCCGTTTTCCCGGAACTTTACGATCCTAACCCAGCAGCAGCAGCCGCGCGTACGTTCCCGACTTGCTAAGACTTTAGAATTCTTTAATAATCGTGCGCGCGAGCGTATACTTATATATACGCGCGCGTGAACAATTAGGCGACGCGCCATATGAGAAATTTCGGGCGCATCCAGCCGGAAAAGGTATGTGTATGTGTGTGTGTAATGGTTGTATATACGTGTATATGAGAGGAGAGTGTTAAATTTTACGGCGCTTAAGATGACGAACGAGGGGCCGGAAATTGCTCTATTTATACGTCGAGTTTGTCAAAAGAGAAACGTCTCAAAAGCACGTGTATACACGTGGCAATAAGGCGCGAAAGAAATATTTCAAGCTTGGGTTGCTGCTCGCTATTACGATACTGTAATGAGATACCTTGGGGTTTTGGATTACCCAATCTTTTCAGGGTATAGGTTGATTTCCTTCAAAATGAGGGGTTCACAAAGGGCTTTTAATCATAAGCAAAACGTATAGAAAATGTAATTCCTTGTGGATATAATAAATATACTCGAGTATTTGTAATTATTTGTCATGATAAACATTACAGGTCACCGGAGTACGTTTGAATTAATAACTGTATTACTCTAAACTAGCTATGTTTACCGGTGTATAAAACGTCAACCTCTTTGGACCCACATATATATACACCGGCTAGATTATTAATAATACAGCTCTATTCATTGAGTAAAAAAGCCGCTTCCGGGACCATTAATAACAGCGTAGGAAAAGAAGTAGCAGCAGCGCGGCTCTATCCAACGTCGTCAACACGTTTTCTCTTCTTCCTGATAAACGATTCAAAACTATATACACACACGTATATGTCTATACAGTATACCGTCATTTTTCACATCGAGAAAAATTATTCACGCGACAGTTTCGCCTTCCTAATGGCGTCTCGACGGTTTTTAATTACCTCGCGCGATCTACCTATATATATACATAAACTCTTGTGTACCATTAAGCGAAATGCAAAAAAGTAGGAACGAGTTTGGAAATCGGGGATTAATCGATGCAAATGTGTATGTGTGTATGTGAGAGAAAGAAAGAGAATGAAAAATCGAATGGAGCGTATAGTAGACTACGACGGTGGTCATTAAAATCGCATTGCATCTGAATTCTCGAGGATGTTGGATATGCACAGCAGCAGCAGTAGCAAGTCGCGTGTGATAGAGATTATTTGACACGTGTATAATCGTGATTTTTTCCTACTCACTGAATTACATCGTGTCACAGAACAAAAGAAACGCGTATATATGTAAATATATATAAACGAAACGTCGTTTATTCAATCGCTCGATATATCCTCGTGACATTTCACTTATATACGAACGCTAAAGGGAAATATTACAACCTTTGTATATAATATCGTGAATCGCCAATCGCTCGTAAACATGACCCGCGAGAATCAACGTGTTCTTCAGAATTACATACTTACTACCGTACCTACGCGCACCTGTTCACTCTCTTGGCATTCCCCCGTCGGTCTTACGAGGGGTAATTTCCTTACACATGGTGCATTGTCGCACGCGCGGTCGAAGCACCGATTATATATATACTTCACCGCACGATTGCCGTAATTTCGTTACTGCTGCTACACTGCGCATGTTCCGGAAGGAGTGACTTTTATTTGTGTAACAGAACGCACGCGCGCGCGCGTATGAGCTCGCGTATATAGCTGTAATTATCGACGCCAGGGAGAAATAATATTTTCTCTCTGAGAATAAGTGTTTTTCCGTAGTGGCTAAGTCGGCGCCTTAAATGGGAGAGAGAGAGAGAGAGAGAGAGAGAGAGAGAGAGAGAGAGTTAAGTTGCGTGAGCGAAGGCTATTTATAGGCCGACTTTTATAGATGCTGGTCAGGTGTGTGTGTGTGTGTGTGTTTCAAGTTCAGGGAGTTTAAGAAGGGCTGTAATTGTGGTTATTATTGGAGGCGATTCTTGTGTAAAAGTTATGAGAAGAGAGTATTAGAGGTTGTTAACGTCGCTTATTTAAAATAGTTTCGAGAGAAAAGAAACGAATGGTAATTACAGGATGATGATTGTATGTTGGGATTGTTTTATTAAGTTTCAGCGGAGGAATTTTTATATAATGTGCCGGTAAAATAATCCGAAAGTTAGGGGAATTCCGGTGAAAATGTTGTTTATACTTAATTGTAATTTGTAATATACGTAGTAAAGTTTCTGAATACAATATGCAAACTCGTAAAGACCTTTAAATCAAGAATCTATTATATATAAATTAAGTTAAACTATATGATTGATATTTCATTAAACTTAGGGCTCAATCTAATACGAAGTTCGTGTTATATCGTCCAGAAACAATTGGGTAACATTTGATCAAAATTCAATCTCAAGTTATAAAGCCCAATAGCGTGGATATAATCTCTATTTCCTATAGTAAGAATTAAAATGAAATCTGTTTTACCGACAACAATTAATCAAACTTTTTCTATACCAGTCGGTAAATCAGCTGCATGATAAAAGACCAATGAACGTACCTGTATCACCAAGGAAATCGGTAATGAGGAGGGTCTCGTCGTCTAGCGCGGTGACGAGGCTGTCCGTGCACGTGTTGGTGTTCTCGATGCTGATCTTAATGCTGTCATCCTTATTCAGCCGTGGATGATTGTTGTTGTTGTGGTTGGCGGAGGGATTGATGTGATGGTAATTGTTGTTGTTGTTGTTGTTGTTGTGGCCAAGGCCGTTGTTGTTGGTGTTGCTAACGCTGTGAGCGCCGAGATGGTGATGAGGCGAGCGTACGGACTCGGTGCTGCTCGTGTGCAGTCCGATGCCCGTCGTCGTCCGTCCGTTCACCAGTCGTAGACTCGGCGCCCGCCTCCCCCCGCCAACGGCTCCTCCTCCGCCTCCGCCACCGCCGCCGCCGCCACCACCGCCTCCACCGACGCCGCCGCCACCACCGCCTCCTCCTCCTCCGCCACCGCCACCGCCGAGTCCTCCAGCGCCGACGACCCCCGAGCCTCCACGGCCGCCTCCGCCTCCTTCGCCCTCCCTGCGGAGCAGCGAAAGTGCATTTGCACGTGCGTTAGTACACAGAGAACCAAGATGTTACGTGAATGACTTGGACTATCGTATCTACTTTACCGACTGAGTTGGGTCAAGGGGAACACGATTCTCGTACTTGTATCATCAATGTTGTTACCTCGTCGAGCTACATGTCTTTCAAGTTCGAGGATTAATTTATCTTTGGGTTAAGGTTTGCATTGCAATATTGTATAATTGAAAACCCATGATGTCGGTAAAGTAGATATAATATGTTACATCATACAGTGTAAAATATAATATTATAATAAATGTTTGCGATCAGTTAAAAAAAAACTCTTCATCCTATTAAAAAAAGAAACGTCAATGCATCTAGAGTTTAATTCCTAACATACGATTGTTACATCACATGAATCTATCATGGTATAACGTTGATCGTGCGCCGCATTGGAACGTCACAGTTCGAACGTGACGCGCATGCGCGTAAAATTATCTTACGTCATTCGCAACGCCGTCATCCTCTAAATTTCATCTCGCCAACAGATCGTTCTTTCCCCTCTTCACACCAAAAAGTGGGTTTATTCCACTTTGATTTGGACTCGTACACTCACACTCACCGACTGTTTTCCTCGCTCGAAAATAACTTTCGGATCTGCATGCGAATGCGCGGAGGCGAGGTTTCCGAGAATCTCGCGTTATTAGTGATCCAATAATAAATGCGGACCGAGGCGGAGAGAGAGAGAATCGTGGCTCAATTCGCGTCCGTATGCGCCATTGAAACGTACCGAACGGGAAATGCAGAGGAAAAAAGTTTAGAAGGAAAAGGACGATACGCGCTGTTGGTGTGCAATCGACAGGCGCGCCGATTTATCGCAGCGAGGTTATCTTTTTGTACGAGCTTATCTCGACCGCGCGGGTCAGTTAGGCCCGACAAAAAGCGAGTTTCCCGCTCTGTTTTTCTCGGAAGGGGAGGAAGGATCAGACGACCGTTGCAGCTGCTGCGCGGTGAACGGAGGATCGGGACAAAGCGAACGCGTATATAATGATTTGCTTTTCTGAATTATTTGATGGGATTGTCACTTAAAATGATTGCTTGGTTTGTTTAGTAAGTATCTCTCTCTCACTCTCTCTTTTTCCACCCTAAGTGAAGTTTTCAGTCGAAATGTTACGAGAACTTTTAATCTGGGGGGAGAGGGGACGGGGTTCGTTGAAATTTTTTCACTGCTATTTAGGTCAAGAGCTTTTTAAAAAGTATCCAGTTGCTACTCGTTAAAACTTGATAAATTAACATCACTTGAGACTGAAAATATTCATGAGATTAATTTAAACTTTCCTGTCGAAATTTTTACAAGGACGAATCCTGTTTCGAAATAAATAGAACACAAATCGTATATACCTTAAAGAAACAACAAACAAAAAAAACAATAACGTTCTCCACAAAAGGGTTATAAAATTAACTGTCAGAAACTCATTATTACTCTTCCCATTATTCACCGAAACATCCGCACGCACATAACGAACAACCGCACTATACGATATAACATCTACCTTCAAATCCTCATTTCTTCCTTCCACCCTACATTCGCCCACTCTCAGTTGCTCCCACACGTATATGGATCTTCAAACTCTCCCGACGCACCGCAAAAAGAGCACGCGCGCGCGAGCGCGCAAAAGAGCGGGGGGGCCACCTGTTGCATCGAAAAGTGCACTATGCGCGCGCGTTGCGACTTAATTATTCCGTCTTCGCGCGTAGAAGAAAGAAAAAAAAGAGGAAAAGAGACGTGCGAGTAATGATTTTTTACTTTTTTGACGCGAGGTACGTGTATGTTTGTTTGTGTGGGAAGCGGCGAGGGAGATGTCTATTTGTTTTTTTTTGGAATAATAAATATTTGCGAGCGTTAAAGATAGGCGGGCGGATTGTTTTCAGAATGTGCGTAGGTGGGTAATGTCATTCTTGATTTTAGGTTTGTAATATGGGATGAAGTTTGAATTTGAAATAAACGTTATTTTGTTAAGGAATATATGAATGTTAATGTCACGGTAATTATCATTAAAACTATTTGATAATATGTAAAAACAAAAGTAATTTGACTGCCGTAGGAAGATTTGTAAGATAAGTTTATAGGTAAAAATAAAAATTTTCGAGATATGGAGTGACGATAACTTTTGAAAGAAATTTGGAAGCCTATATAATCAGCTGAGTTAATCTCATTTGTATTTAAATTCAAATGGCTCGTACATAATTTGAAATAATCAAAAGTACGGTTAAATTTAGATTGACGTAATATATTGATTTCGAATAAATAAATAATACAACGCACGAATTATTCATGAGATAAACCGAGGGCTTAAAGCGATGTAAAGAAGAAACCCGGAAACAGAAAAGCGAACACGCGCGTGAAGCATTTTTCGAAACTTTTCAGTCAGTTTGCGCTGCTATACTCGCGTGTAAAAGAAGTGTGAGAGATATTTTGCGGAAAATCGCGCAGAAGGGTTCTGTATTTTCGCGAGAAAATCAAAAAACGAAAGGGGGAAGAAAGAAAAATGAGGACGCTGTACGCGGAATATATATATATATATATCAAATTTTTCATATAGAAAATCCCCGAGAGGCGTAAAGTCATTTTACCTCGTCTCAGCTTTTTTTCGCAAAGAATATATTGAGCGGTAGTGAACGCGTATGTGCGTCTTTTTTCCTTCGCAAATCTTAAGGACGACAGAGAGAAATAGAATATTCGAATATAGGCTTCTATACACACTTTGGTGAATTGAAGATACACAATGGCGGTAACAATACGTGGTTTGCATTATTTCACGGTATACGCTCGGAGGATTTATATGGTAAACTAATGTATCACGCATATAGGAAAAAAGAAAAATTAAATGTTGAAGCAAGACGAATTGTATATATTCTTGGGACACGCGGGTTACTAGATTTACGTCAAGGAAAGAAGAAAAATGCACGTCGGGGAAAACCGGAAAAACGTTGTTCCGATGCGAGTATGTGTATATATGTATTTCCTTGGAAATCCATATAAAATCCAATGAAGTGTATATGTGAAGGGGGTTTAAAGGTTTTGAAAATCTTCAACTCCTTTGTGTGCATCGTACAATAAAATAAATTCTCGTATATTTTATATTTAATATTAACAAAAAAAAATAATAATTTAAACCACGAGCTATACAAATTACACCCTACAACCAATCATACACCTCCTCGCCTCAACCTAACGAACCTCATAAATCTCTTCGTATACATCCAACCTCCTCTCTTCTCTTCCCCAAAAACCATTTCCCTACACACACACACCCGAAACCATCGAGCTCCCACAACGATCATCTCGTTCCCTCCGGCTGTGCGTGAATCCAAGCGGAAGGCGTGGATCGCGTGTTGTTCGCACAGTGCATTGCACACGTGGCTTGTCGAATACACATATACATACCGGAAACCACTATATACGTGTATAGAGAATTAAGCCGACGAATGACGTCTATACACTCGTCGTGTGCGCGTCGATGTAAGGAATGGGTATATAGGAATGTACAGTGCTGTTAGCGTCTTCGCAGAGGACCCGAGCGTCTGGAAAATCGTCTATGTCTTAGTCGGATTAGGGTAAGAGGATGATGATGTATAACAGTATACGTGGTAATTGACGAGTGTGGATTTTATATGTATATATACGAAAATTGTAACTGCATGAATTGATGTACACGTGGCAAGCTCCTGCGGTAACAACGAGTACATACCATACGCGAGAGAGAGCTGCACGTACATAACACCGAAGCGCCGAGGCTTTTCGCATACTTGAAATTCTATTTCGAGCTCTCTCTCTGCATGATGTGCGAAGTGCACAAGGAAAAAAGAATCGCAAAGGAAGAGAAGACAGACTCTTGCGCGAGTACACACGTATATACGTATATATATATATATATATATAAAGTGAGGAGGAAGAAAGTTGTGTCGCTAACCGCGTCGAGTGCTGCTAACCCCCTCGAAAAAAAAAACTCACTCTACACACGCGGTAGCATTCCGTGTCGTATTGTGCACATACAGGCGAGAGGTAAGAAGAGTTGCTAAGAGTGTCAAGGTTCGCTTTCGATTTTCGCGCGCGGTATATACACATACATACACGGCAAAAGGTATATATACAAAAAGCATCTTCTTCGTACAGGTTGCACGTACGTGTGTCATACATCATCGGCTGCTACTGCGGGGCGGGGGTTAGTCTCACACTGCCCTGGCAGCTTTGTAGCTGCATAAGGATATATGCGAATGCAAAAGGAGTAAGAGAGAGAAGATAAGTTGTGTGACCTCGGTAGCTTTTGTTATGCTCTCTCTCTCTCTGCGCGGTAGCCACTCGACCGCGCGTACGCGCCGTATCAGCGTGGCCCGGTTTTTTTTTTTGTTGTTGTCTCGTATAGAGCGCGAGGTTTCTTTTATTGAACGCTCGCGTATTATACCTAGTGGGTGGTGTGTAGTGCTGGCGTGGCGATTTTTCGGCGAAGATGTTGTAAGATGGTGTGAGAGGGGGAGTTTTAAGGGATATATGTGGGAAGAACCGTGTGGTAATGGTAAAGTATATTGTCGGAAATCGGGGTGCGAATGCGGTTGGCTCTGTTTTGTATGTATACATATAGAAAAAGAAACTTTTGTATTAAAAGAATGTCGTTAATTATTGAAAGAATCGACATTTGTTATATACAGATAAATAAATATTTCTTAATAGTTAAAGAAAATCATTAACAATTAAGAAATAACTCGGTGAAGATTGTTTCTCATATTAAAATCATGGTTACTTAACTATTGAATTCATATTTCTTAACTATTAAAGACAGATGAACTTGACATAAGAAAACAGATTATTTTTACTATCAGCGCGAGATTCAAATACTGTAAATTATTTCTTAATAATAATTAAATTTGCGTTCATATCATAAATACAAATAGTATTGAAAAGCATAATTTGTTAATTTTATCGGTTTTCTTTTCTTCGTGTAGTAATTATTTCTTTCCAAGCATTAACAAACTGTTATATATGTTCGTATACCATGTAACATACGGAAATTAAAGTTTCTTAAAAATCCCTAAATACCACGACCGACCTACTTCATTATATATACCTTACACAGCAGCTATATACGAAAAAAAGAAGAAGAAACAACACCAGCCATGCCATTAAATTCAAATTCCCTAACGCGCCAAAAAGACAGTACAGACGCGCGCGCAACTCGGTTCAAAGAACTCGCACTCGCACTCCGCCGCGGCCGTAAAAGAATCCCACGCGCGAGCGTCACGAAAGGAAAGGGAAACAAACAGCCGCAAAAAGAGAAACGCACGTGAGCGTCGTAAAATAAAAAAAAAAGAAGGGGGAAGTATAAGAAGACGACGCGCACGCGCGTGTATATAGAGATGCAGAAGAGAGAGAAGCGAAAAGAAACGGAAGCTGAATCGAGCCTTTAGGCGATTGGTGGGTTGGGTTGTTGCTGCTTACCGTCTTTTTTTGGGTGAGTGCGTGCAGGGATTAGAGATGAAACGATGTAGTTTTCTTTATTTTTTTTAGACGATTGGGGCTGGAATTTTGGGGGATAATTTATGGTGTCTGATGAAGGTTAATTACAGAGTATACTGATGATGATAGCAGGGTACGGAGGGAACGCTGTGGTTGAGCTTTAAATTAGGTGGGATTTTGGAGTTATAAAATATTGAAATTATTGTGGGTTTTGAATTTTGGATTTTTTGAAATGAGACTTGTGATAACTTTTATTTACGAATATTCTATAAATATATGCGCTTGGATTTTTTCTTAAATTTTATCTTATCTATACACACGTTTTATCTTTTCTCCGATAGCTTATTAAAATAGTGCATATAGTATAACATACATCGCACTATACATTATACATACTTTGTATAATTAAACGTATTATTGGATCCGATTACGAGACCAATGCATTTAAACAAACGCATTATCGAACAATTTGAAAGAAAAAACACACTACCAAAACTTCCCAAAAGCTCTCTCTCTCTCCCAAAAACTACTCTCCTTTTTTTCTTTTTCACTCCTTCGCGCGCCAGTGCGCGTAAATAGTGTAAAGACTTGATTAACCGCGAGAAACATTTACCGTAGCGCTATGCATACGTATTACACTCTCTCTCTTGCTCTCTCCCAAATTGGATTTTAAATTGCGAAGAGTCGAGGAAACGCGCACGCGCACGCGCTGAGACTTAATTCGAGATGCATGCGCGCAATTATGCGAGAGAGAGAGAGAAGTGTGGTAGCACGTGTACATCGATAAATCCGGAATGAGGATCGACTGTCGTCGCGCGTTATACTCGAGTAATAATAGCGCGCGACATTCTTCGAAGTGAGTGGAATTTTCATGTTGGTACGTGCAATATAAGCGTCTCGCGAATTGAAAGCGTTGTTGTAGTATATAGTTATTAAATTATTTGTTAAGAGTGACAATTATAAGAAATATAAGATATGTATAATACTTATATAATAAGGTGTTCTGAAAATAAACGATACCGAAGTATATTCTTGTTTGCGGTGGTATGCGCGTTGCGGACAATACGCGAATGTGGAACGACCGTTTTTCAACGTCAAATCGTACAAGACCGCTACACCGTTTGAGTAATTAGCTTTTATATAATTGTCGTTATAGAAAATTTTAATCATCGAGAACAGTAAAATAAGTTAAAAGAGAACAAAAAAAATTCGTAATCTCGTAACTCCAATCTCTGCTTG
>JAWWEQ010000055.1:29877300-30019168 GCA_035583055.1 Torymus tubicola
GGGAGTCCTTGACCTCTGCTTTCTTCTTCTATACTACCTACCCCCCCCCCCCTCCCCCACTCTAACGCAATCGACGTTCGCGACGCTAATGAGAAAAAAGAGAGAGAGAGAGAGAGAGAGAGTGGAATGTGTCGCCTTTTTTCCGCGGTCGCTCGATCGTGCTCTCTAGCACGCTCCATTTTTTTTTCTCATTGCCAACCGTGTGCTCATATGTATGTGTATGTGTGTGTTGCTCAGCTGCTGTCCACGTGCTACTGTCGATCTGAGGAGAAATCAATTTTTTCCAACGTACGTTGAGAAAGAGTAAGAGAGATGTGCACGTGGATATATATATATATATATATATATATATGAGGGATTGGTGGTGGTATAGGAAGGGTTCCACGTTATTGAGTGTGATAGAGTTGAAGGTTGAAATAGGTGCGAGGTGTATGGGCTGGGAATGCTAGCGTATATTTAATACACTACACATGAGTGTAGGTAACTGTCTGGTTAAACTTATTATCTAGGTGTTTTTTAACTATAAATTTCAATTGGTTCCTCATAATACCTTATATCGAATTTCCACTAGTTACGGAAACATCTATACCTATACGACACTTTTGTTACTACTCTATAGTTATAAAAGTCACAACGAAGTTTATTACAATATGCATCGCGTGCGCGCCATTTATCGTTGCCAATACTCGAAAGGGCTGCAAAAGGGCTATTACAAGCATTTTTTTTTACCATCCGAACGCGTTATATATAGCTACGTATATGACATTCATATCTTTCTCTCTCTCTTGCCTATATATCTCCATAAATCATAACCCACTTCTCGCGCTCGCGCGTTCTATATACTCATCCCACAATCCTTCAAAATACAATAAAATCCAACCGAGTGTGCGCGCATCGCCCCTCTCGAACCACCCTATACACTTTTTCACGCGATAAAGCACGAAATTTAATATCTCGCCACGCGAGAGAGTGAGAGATTTTCAAGAGAGATCTGACTAGGCAACTTGCCACTGCAATGCACGCACGAGATTTTTTTGGTGATACTCGGGTTCGCGTAATTGACGATGATACGTGACGGACGGACGCGCGCGCGCGCGTTGCTGCGACCAGTGCGATGGCCAATTTTTTCCCTCTCTCTTTTTTTGTATAGAGGGAATATGGGACAGTGGCGTATGGAATTTTTAGTTTCGCACGTGCGGGATGCGTGAGCGTTAGAGGAGTGGAGTTATTTATTCTATAAAATGTTTGCGGTGTATGTTTTGATGGGACGAAGCGAGGAGAGTTGATGGACTGAGTGCGTGCAGTGTGGGACGTGTGTGATGGTTCGTTGCCGTGCATTCTAATATCTGGGACGTGGATACGATTTTGTTTATTGGGAGCAAGTGTGCTTTTTTTGCTTAGCGGTTCTCATGTTAATTTTGTAAACATTTGTTAAACTAATACCTCTTGTTTATATCATTCTTTATTTATATATATTTCAAATTTGTAGTTCGATAAAATAACTGCAATTCATTCTAAAAAACAAACCATCAAATTTCAACATTCCCTTTGAACGTTAAATTCCTAAAAATACCATTTCTACTCTCTAAAGTTGAATTAGTGAAAATTGCTCCATCATTCCAATTAATGAAAAAAACTACTAATTTATTAGTAAATATTCACTATTTGATTAGTATTCTTTTCAAAGTACTAATCAAATTAGTAGAAAATACAAATTAAATTAGTAGTTTTAAAAAACTACTGAATGGTGGAGCAATTATCACTAATTCAACTTTAGAGAGTACGAAAAGTCATTCACGCTACAGAAAATTCACAACGTTTAAATCTGTAGTATTCTCACTTGTCGCAAGATTCTAATTTTAATTGTAATTTTAACATTTTTTTTATGTATCAAGGACTTTTCAGCCCGTTTAATAGTTTTAAATAAATAAATAAATAAATAAACTTTGAAAATAAAAAAAAAATACACATTACATAATAAGCGAGTCAGGAAAAAAAAATAGCTCGTTAACGTGTCAAACGTTCTAATGGCCGCGTTCACTTGAAAAAACAATGTATATACCCATAATGAAAAGCGCAGAGCCTCGAACGCGTGTACTCGAGCTCTCACTATTGCCCAGGAGGAAGCCGTGTTATTGTACGGGCGATTCTAATTGACGATTTATACGTAACAACAGCTGCCGTACCGACATTGGCTTCTTAACTTTTTCCGGCTCGACGCGTGACTTTGCGAAAATAGTCATATTTCGTATTATCTTCTTTTTTTTCCTTTTCTTCTTCTTCATCATCATCTACTTGGAAAAAGTCGACGAACGCTATATATACATACAAACATAAAGTAGAAAAAGAAAAACCATTTCCTATCAATCAAATTCCCGCTGCAGCGCGTAAATATTTTACACGCCGCAAATGCCGGTAATACGTTTGATTGCTATAGATCGCATCGATGCCGCGATACGCGCCCGTTTATATACACTTTGTTGTGACGTTTAATATTTCTCTCTCTCTGTCTATCTCTATATCCACCTCGAGTTCTTTTAGACAAATGTACGCACGCTCGCACGGCAATCAATTTTTCATGAGTATTTTTATTCTCTCTCTCTCTCTCTCTGTATATGTTTCGTTGTAGCCAGATGGGAAAATACGGTTAACGCAGGAAGTGAGAACTGTACAAATGGTTTATTTTTGTTGCCTTTTGGCGGATTATTATTTTATCGGGATTAAATTGAAATCCATTTCAATGATTATACTTTTATGTAAATAAAATTCGTAAATTTTTGGATAGATATTTTGTTTAACAGTTTGAACGAAATTAACGAACAATTATGTAACGAACGCTCGTATATATATACACACGAGCGTCCATTAATTACCCATTAAATATTAATCAAGCGAATCGTTATCAATTTTCAGGATATTATAATGAAAAGATATATATTTTGCTCGTGAATTTCGAAACTCATTATATAACAAAATTTATTGTCATTATCATTATTATTATTATTATTATTATAGGGTATTTAAGTTATTGAAAATATTTTAATAACAACCAGCGTTGAATTTTAACTTTTTGAAAATTTATTGAATTTCGACCATAATGACTGTTTGGAAAAGTGATATAACAAAGTGTACGTTTATTCATAATCAATTTTCTCAGAACTGCCTTACATCGTACGTATACATTAATCACTACTTTGTGAACTTTTCATAGTCAGCTGAGTTTTCTCTGAAATACATTATTTGCTTCAAAATAATTGGAAATTAAAGCATAATTCAATATTGGTAATTATAATTTAAATTAATAGAAAAATTATGTAAATTACATCTTTGAAATGCAGAAGAAATATTTAGAAACTATAGAAAAAAAATAAGAGATAGACTTTTTTAAATTCTCATACTATACAAGATGTTTTACATTAATTGTGAAAAATAAAGTCTAGAATTTTTTCGACCATAAGTATACACAAACTGAGGGAATTCCATGAAAAAAAAATCAGTATATACCAACCCAGACCATCACGAGACTTCTTCAACGCTCAACAACAACAACACCTCGCACGGCCGATCCACAGTGCAATCCCAACGTTTGCGAAGCGTCGGCTACCTAATGAAACCTCTCTGCTTCTCAAACGAGGCCAGCAATCGTCACGAAAAAAAATAACCGTCTCCCACTCACAGTTGACTTTTTCCCGAAAAAAGTTCGACCAGCTTTTCATCAGCTCGACGCTCTACGTATACGTACGTACGTATGTGTGTGTTGGTAGGTACACCGAGACGAGGAAACTAATAAACCCCTGCCTTTCATTCGCGCCGAGAGAGAGAGAGAGAACCTCGTAATCCAGGCTTAGCCGATTTGTCGACGAAAAATCGGGAGGGGAGGGGAGGGGATATGATGCATCGCCGACGGCGAAGGGATGAAATTTAGCGGAGAGGAATGGATTGGCCTTGTAATTCGCGATTGCGGACGACGACTGTGGCTCTCTCTCTCTCTCTGCTATATGATATAGGTAAACGTGTGGGTGTACGGATAAAGGATGTGTGGATGGATCTTTTGTTGTGTCTGGTGAGAGAGAGAGAGAGAAGGGATCGGATTAGGGGGGGATGCAGAATTGAGATGTGCAGTGAGATAAGGCTAACGCGGATTTCATGATTTTTGTTTACAGTTTATATCATTCGAGGTTTTGAATACACAACCGATCGAATTATTATTGTTAAATTCAGTGTATTTGCTACAGATTATACATATTTCGAAAACTCTATCAATCATGGTAACTACGAATTCTTTATTAATTAAGATTAATGAAATATAGGTTATTAAATTATGCATATACACAGATTATATGCTATTCCCAAACATTAGGTGGAAACAAATGATCTCTCGTAATATACTAAATTAAATATCACTAGAAATTTCGAAATATAATTGAAATATATCTCTATCTCTTTCTCTTCACATCGATTGAAAAAAATTTTTAATTAACAGATCACAAAAACCGGTCTCACACGGTAACACTCTTCTCGGCAATTATGGTACAACTCTCGGGTCATTCTGTATGATACGTGCGCGCACATAATATATATACACACACACACGTTTTGCTTCATCATTGTTCGATTGATCGTTGGCCTGTCAACGCTTTGGATTTGATTGGCGAGAACATGAAGTTTCGTTCGTCACGATCGCAAACATAACGAATGAGGGGTGTATACAAAAATAGATTGGTTGTAATAATCTGCGATTAAGAAATTGAAGTGGTATAATTTTCAAAAATAAGAGTAATCATCTTTTATATTGTAATATCGATATCAATATAGTGCAGTTCCCGCGCAATCAACATTCGAATCCGAACGTTTGTTTCTCATTGATATCTAATAAATTATAATTAATCTAAAAATTCAAATCGACATACAACTTATTGCTCGATATTCACTATACAAATACAGTTCAACCAACCACTACACTATCCACTCCTACATATATAAACATATTCTCAATGTACCCTAATATCTCTATCATTCATAGCTTGCACACCTCATCTATACCTATACTACAACACTATACCTTCGTCCCTCCGAAGATTACCACTATACAGCCCTAATAGCCTCGAAAATATCTCCTATACATCTACCTATACAAAACTTAATCATCGGTCAAATATACGTACGTGGACTTGCGGGACCAATTTCTCACGGCACTGTCGTCTAGCCGACGCCGCACGCTAGCGCTTCTGTAAGCAGCCCCTTCATACTGACTCCGCTCGTTCGCGTAATTGCGACTGGAAGAAGTGATCCTTTTGTTTTAAACGGTTTTCCCCTCGCTCGTTCGTTTTTTTTTTCAAGTAATTTCTTGTCGGCATATTTTAGTTATAGCAAAAATTTTCTGCTCTTCAAGTTTCGTTAACGTCGGAGATCGTTTTTTTTTTAGCGTAAGTTTTCAAGAAGTTGTATACGACGGTTTAATTAATGTTTATTACTTTCTAAAGTTGAATTAACATTTATTATAAAGTTTATATAAACACAGCGGATATATAGGTATATAATATCAAAAGTCGACGTAACGAGATTTCAAAATTAGTTTAATGCGAAGTAAATATAATTATATTTCGTTAGTGGGATAAAAATTAATTAAACTTGTATTAATATCATAAAAAATTTTCATTAGAAAGTTATATAATTACACTAAATATCGCACAACAAAAACTAACCGTCAACCTCCCCTCTTTTCTTATATATACTTCACACACAACCGCGTCCGTCCGTCAACCAACGCGTAATCACTCGCGCGCGCATAATCACCGTATAGCGGCTCTAGTAAACAATCGCATCAAACCGCGTCTCCGCTGCGAATTCAATTTGTATGTAAATCCGGGGTGTTATGAGTGCAATAATGAAACCACGCGAGTTAAAAAAAATAATGAATTTTTTACACGTGTTGTTACATTGTCAGGATGGATTCGTGTATACGCGTGGGTTGGGGGGTTTTCGTTGAGTGAACTGTTTTGGTGGAGATTTTGGTGACGATTTTTAGTGCCGAGCGTTGAAAGCGATTTTGTTACGATTTATTAATTATATTCAATGTATAATAAATTTAAATGCAAAATCATCTTACCGGTTATTTTACTATACGATTTTTAAAGGTTTACGTTACAAGAAGGTATTTTAGTAAGGTTGAGAAGTATATAACGATAAATTTAATATTTGTTTTATTTTCTTTTGTTGTTATTTATATAAGCCATTATACACTTTTACTGATTAATTTGTGGAAATATAATCGGAGAAACATGTCTGTATGTACTTTAATCGTTTTAAAGTTTTAAATAAACAATTGATTTTTTGCAATCAAAACAAATAACAATGTAAATACGATCGAATATCATGAAAGTAATTTTATTCGTTCCAGGTATTGGAGAAAAACGCTGGAAAACTAACACAAATCATTTTTTTTATCAGGGTTCGATTAGTCAGACAAAAAAATCTGCATAAATCAATTTGCATGAGAATGGTTTATGAATACAAATTAAAATTTTAAAAATCCCATATTTATTAAAAGTAAATCCTTAAACAATCGCGAATTGTAATATTAACGATCGCGTATAAACTATTATTAACGTCGTATATAAAGCGATAAACATCAATCTTACGTTCTTGCAACATTAATGGACTGGCATAATTATATAATAACTGTGTTTACTTTTTTTTTATGATGACATTTTGCAAAATTACTCTCTGTCGAGACACTCAAAATATTTCATTTGTTGATTGAACAATGCGCGAACGCTACGACTTTTTTATATTTGCAATTCTATAATTTGATACAATATTTGTCAGCGTCGAACAAATGGAATTATTTATTTTAACTGGAAATATATTTACAATAATATAAACAGCGAACGTTTCATTAAAAATACATTCTATTTAAATTTAACAGATTTTTGCTAAAAAGAACGATTTATATTTAATTTTTAATTTTTTTTTGTTAAATTACATTATTATCTTTTAACTGAAATTGACCATCAGACCATTAGCTTTAAAATTTGACGATTAATCATGTTAAAAGTATCTGAATTTCGGTAGATGATCATTTAAACTAAATTAGTTAACCGATCACATACAACCGAAATTTTTATTTATAATTTTCTCACTCCAATTTAATTAAAAACTATCCAAATTTCCCTACTAAAAATACCAATAAAAATTGAAAAAATTAAAAAAAAATTATCATAACCACACTGCACGCATCTCATTGTATCATCACCTCATAAACTCAAAATGCTCTGGTGCCGGCGGGACATCTCCATCCCATCTCTCGTCTCCTAAGAACCTCCTCGCACCACGCTTTCCTCCTCAGGTATTACCTTAGTATCCACCCGGCATTATATTTAACTGACTTAATAAGTTATACACACGACACAACAACGCGAACGCGTGCACCGCGTCGCTTCGACTGCTCGGCGGCTCGCGCATCACTGGCTCTACTCGTTTTGCCCACCGCGTCGCTACGGTCGCATTGAGGTGCAAGCAAGCAAGCAAGCAAGCAAGCAAGCAAGCGAGCGATGCTAATCTATGCGACACGAAATCGTCGTATGCAGAGTAGAGATATATGTATATATGTATAGATAGATAGAGGGTTTTGGGAACGAGGAAGAAAGGGGAACAGTGATAAGAGGAATTGGCGGTAGGTGGAGGTTTCGAATGATTGGCGAGATTCTTTTTTTGCGATCGTGTATAAGGGAGATGGTATTTCGGGGGTATATTGAGAGGTGCTGATAGGTGAGATGTAGTTGGATGGAGAGTAAGCGGAATTCGAGGATGCTTGCGGGTCTTGTGGTTTGTATATTGTATAATAAGCGATAAATTATTATCTGAATAACAATGCTTTATTCAAGAATGCAAAATATGTGAGCATAGTTTTAGTAAGTGGTCGAATGTTTGGATATACTAAAGTGTGGAATTAATAAATAATACTTTACTTGTATGTCTGAAAAATCTATAAGCATTGTGAAGAACTGTTATGTGACGAATGTTTACTAACAGAGAGATTCAATTACGTAACACTATACGTGCTCGAGACCCTACCGTAAAAAAGAAAAGATTGTAAATCCTAATCAAGAAATACAGTGTATCTGTTATCATAATGAAATTATAGCTATAGAGAGAGTTTTTTTCTTTGTAAGAATTAATGCTCAGTTAAGGAGGAAGTCGTTCCAGCTGTCACGGCTTTTGAAATGTTGGCGGAGAAGGAAAAGCGGTTACTTACGTAATACCGTGTGCGCTGCTTTTCGATAAAACGATATGGATTTTCGTACCGATGAGTTAAGCCGATAATAAAAAAAAACCCAGAGATATTGTTCATGCCTAATTACAGCTCAATAGGAGGCGATTAACAATAATTATCAGGCGACGATTAATTCGGTCAACTATACTATACTATACTATATATATATGGTCAAGTCTCTGTCAAATCGAGAGGTCAAAAAATAGATTTTCTTGAAACTTTGTGAAAACGTTTAATTTGATGTACCGAGTGTTGATGAATTTTTTCAGATTTTTTAACCTTTATGTTTTTGAGCTGTGACATCTCAAAGTTAAGAATTTTAGCATTTTCTGCATTTTTGCCGATTTTGATTAATTTATAACTCCTCAGCGAAGTATTTTTCATAATATATACAAAATACTTTTTTTTTGTAAAATTTTCTCAGTACTTCAATAAAAATATTTTCAAAGCTGTATATGTTCACTGTCATTTACATACCTCCAAATGAAACATTAAAATTCAGAAAGAAAAAGCCGATCCGAGGTATCTCTACCAAAAAAATTCATGGAGATACCTTTTTATTGTACGAAATATCTGTATAAATCCCAGAATGGGCTGTGATCATTTTATAACTTAAAAAAATTCATTTAGTTTTTTATTTTAAAAAGAATGTCTTACACAGGTCTGAAAAAAATATAATTAAATTCTACGAAAAATTACGAGAAAAAAATCTATGTAACATATGTCGAAATTTTACTTCCTTTTTGAGATAAAAATTAATGAAAATGCTGAATTTAAAGATAAAATAATTATTAATTTTTTGCAAATTAAATTAATCAAAATCGGCAAAAAATACAGAAAATGCTAAAATTGTCAACGTTGACATGGCACAGCTCAAAAACACAAAGTTTAAAAAATCTGAAAAAATTCATCAGCACTCGGTACATCAAATTAAACGTTTTCACAAAATTTCAAGAAAATCTATTTTTTGACCTCTCGATTTGGTAGAGAATCACCCATATATATATATATATAAAGTAGCAGCGTGATTTGCAACTGAATTAGCAGAGAATACGCGGACCGTGAGAGTGTATTATATACCGCGTGGATGCAATTAAACTGCAGTTACGGAAGATGACCGCGAATCACTCGGTAAAGATGTCAAACAACAATCAAACAAATTACCCGCCGCCCGCGCAGCTCCAACAGTGTCATTAACCTAATCGATTCTCCTCCCTCCACTTCCTACTCCTGTTCCGATGATATCCCCCAGCTTTACGAGCTCTACGGACTCTATAACGAGGGAGACACGGAAGATAACGAAAGTGTATTTACGTTGAATCGTAGATTATATATATATATGTATGTATACAGGTGTAGAGCGATGTGTCACGATGTTGGAATTTTATCGTCTATTATAGCGGAAGTGCAATCCGCGCGTGTGCATGACGCTCGCAAATTAGCTGAGGTGAGTCGTAACGATTGTCATTATGTGTCATTATACGGGATGCGCGAAAATTTTCAACGCCTGATCCTTTCAGCGAGCTCGCTGAGGAAAACTACGTTGTATATATGTGCGCTCGAGGAAGTGAGATTGCGGGAGTATGATAAGGGCAGTTGGTCTCGGTGAAACTTTTAATTGGCGACATACTGCTCGTTTGGTTGGAATGAGAATCTATATTAATTAGGAAAAAAATGTAAAGGTGGAGCTGAATTTTGTTAATTTATTATTATACGGTCTATATCTATACATTTATTATGAAGAATTATAAGTAGTATAAGATTTTTTTCATGAGTATGGTATAATTGTTTCTCGATCTGGGACGGAAAATATTTTCCTTTGTATTTTAGAGTGAAAATTGACCACATTTAGCGTGCTAAACACGCATCAAAACTATAATTGTGTACATTAGGAAGTAAATAAATGAGGATGCCCATCATAAATGAACGCGTATAAAATTGATAAGAGCACAAAGAATTAATGCCAACTTGAGCATCTACATTTTTATAAAAAAATAAAATATATATAGAGTCGAGTTAGATTATATAATTTTTACTACTGAATGTCGCGCGACATCCTGATTTTTCTACTTATTTTTACGCACTTTGCCCTTATTTATTTTACCTTATAAACACAGTTGGTTTTGTACTTCCACCTGCGATTTCCACATACTATACATTTCATTCAGCATCCACCAATTAAAATACAAAGTTGTTGTCCATAATCGAAAGAACAAACAGTAATAATAATACCTTATAAAATATTCCCACACCAATGATTTAAAAATAAAAATAACACCCCCAATTACAAACCAATTCAGATCATCCCCACCCTAAAAAAAACCTCAAACATCACCAGTAAATAACATATAATCAACTCTAACCAATTACACACACACATACACATCGCGCTTCCCAACAAAAAAGCTCAGCGCTTGCAAGCGAGCGTACTCTAAACGTCCCAACGGTGAAAGTAATACTTCCGTGCTTGCGCACGCTTCCTCGGACCCCCCTTGGAATTAAGGATAATCAGAACGACGTAATTACACTTAGGGAGGGGGGCAGGCCAGCGAAAGAGGAGAGCCGTTGGGAATGCAATATAAGCGCACGCAGACTATCTCGCGGTGGCGTCAAAAGCGAAACTCCGGCAGAACACGCGAGTGGGTGAAAGTGTGCCGCGCCTCACCAACGACTTCACCGCAATTTTCAAAGCGGATGCGTTCGCTCTATACGTCTGTGAAAAACATGTGGTTTTGAATTTTATGGGATGGGAAGTGGTTTGGAGAAGGTATGCAAGGATGAATGTGATTTTTTTTATTGGCAATAGAATTTTTGGGAGTGTGTAAATAAGGATCGAAATGAGGGGTGAAAAGAAAGAAAGTAATCCTACTCGTATACTTCAAAACAAAGTCACCACTCTCGTACCTCTCGTATGTAGATATCCTATCGCCTTGATCGGTAAACTTTCCACGCTCTTTCTCGGCTCACCTTCAAAGGCATTTCTCCTCTACCACGCGCGCGTAAAAGAGTCACGTGTATATATATGTGCAGCGTATATATATACGGTAAAAGAAAATGACGCGTACGTAACCCCAGGGGCAACGTAGTTATACCACGCGTTTAAGGCCCCGATTTACCCCTGGAAATTGACTTCGAAGACTTTACGGCTTGACTTTTTTTTTCTCACCGATGGCGTCGTGTGTCTTGTTCGTCGGTTGGTTGGACAGTAAGCGAGCAAGGAACTTCGTCGTTTTCTTTTTTTTTATAAGGGAGGGTGGATTTTAACGGGATTTTGATATCCTGTCCGCGTGGTTTAAGGCCTCGTTGGGTAGGAGTCGTAGGTCGGTGAGTAAGCGTTTTATTGGGATGCGTGTTTTTTTTTTATCCTGAAAAAGTGCGTCGTGGGGAAACGTTTTTATCGCTCATTTTCAATGTTTGTCGATGGTGGCCGTTATTAAAAAAGTAAAATTTTGGTGATTTTTTAAAGATAAATAGAGACATGTTGATATTAAAAAATGGCGTTGCTTTGGTGCGAAATGTTATATTAAAATATATATTTACGTTTTCGGTCAAGGAGATTGGCAATTGATTTCAATAATATTTATTTTATTTATATTCATACTTATATTTACCTTCGGTACTGGTCTGATTTAATTTGTAAACGAGTTAAAATATTATTTAATTTCAGAAAATACCTTATTGCAAAGTTTTCATTCGAAACAATTTCAACCGCAATGTAGAAAAAGAGACAAAAATGAGACGTAAAATACTTTCTTCCAAGAAACTCGACAAAGCATAAAACAGTCTTTACCGTAAAAACAAAAAGAATAACAGAATTACAACGAAACAAAAAACACCACTGCAAGATTTCTCCTCAAAAATGTTAACATACGGATAGAGCATCACGCATTTTCCAAACCCTCCGACAAACAATCCCACCCTCCTTCACCAAAACCAATTACCATCTCTCCGGTAAGCATCTTCCAAGCTCTCCCAGCCCTTAATAACTCCCGGCGATATTACTCGCGGAAAACCTTCTCTCGTCGACACACACACACACACACACACACAGGAAAAAGAAAAGGCAAGAGTGAGGCAAAAAAAAAAGTCAAAGAAAAAAGGGAAAAAAAGAAGGTTTCATCCGCGGCCGGATCAAATCGACTGCAAAGGATCAATTACGAGAGGGGAGGAGCAAAAGAGAAAGAGAGAGAGAGAATCTTCCTCTCATGAGTTGCGTCAATAACGAAAATGCTCGCGGCAAAGGAGCAAAAGTTGCCGATCTGCAACTTGTCGTCGTAGGTTCGGCTTTCTATTCTTTGATTTGGAAAGAGAGGGAGGAAAATCTGTGTGGTCGGGGTTTTTTTTAGGTCTGCTCTTTTTCAGCTGATAGATTGAAACGATGGGGCAAATGATTTTCAAATCGATCGGAATATTAATTTTCTAAGCGTATAGGTATATATATTTGAGGAAACAAGAAATGAAGATAATTGTTTCAGTTTCTGAAGATTTGATGCTACAATGGGATAGTTGTAGAGCTGATTAACCGTTATATGAATAAGTTGATATAGGAAATATCTGAAACGACTTTGGAAAGGAACCCTCAACAATAATTATCTTCAAACCATGCAAATAAAAAAAAAGATAGGGCAAATTCAAAGGCACACAGTGAACAAACAGTTGTAATAAAGACAATAGGTGATCAGCACGTTGCATACTTTCAAAGCTTTTATCGTTCCTTTGTAACGCGGATTCGCGAGAGGTAAAAAAAGGAGGTGAAATCACGTATTTGTTGCTATTCAGTGATCACAAAGCGGTGTTTTTTAAAATTACGAAACTATTGTATACATTTCGGTTTCAATGTACTACCCTATATCAACATCAGCAACATCTTGATCCACTCCCTCTTAAACTGATATATCCACGCACTTCTGCACTCGCTTGCAGGAGAAATAAGCGAGATCCCAGAGAGAAACAGATATTGGAGGAAACTAGGGCACCGTGTCCTGGACGATTTTTTTTTCTTCTCCGCTGCGTTTCCCCTTTACTGCTGCCGCCGTGGGAATCTTCAAAGGCGCTGGGAGAATCGTTTAACCCGAGAGAACACGAAAAGAGAGCCGAATGTGTAGAAGTATTTTTTGTTTTCCTCTTCTGGTGAATGGAATTCGACGTGGTACTTTTTTTTTCACCAGCGTGGTGGTTTACGGGGGATCTTTATTTACAATTCACGTGTTTGGTTGTTGTTGGAGCTTGAAAGTAGATGTAGTATATAGATTTTGCGAAATAAGTAGCTCTTTTCAGCTAGAATTCGAGCCTAAATTATTTTTTTTCTTTAATAGTAACAAACGTATTATAAACAGTTGTAATTACTATTCAATAGAAACAGACAATGCAATTTGAAACATTTTCAATTCTTACGATAACGAAATCAAAACGTGTCTTGCCAGAAACATTTACCAACAAATCCGTACATATATATCTGCACAAACGAATTCACGTCGTCGTTGATGCCGCGCTCGACTTGGCCCGTTCGTTTCGAGCGGTGCACAGCTGCGCCAATCGTAAATGAATCTTTATACGAGTCTCCAACGAGAGAGAGAGAGAGAGAGAGATCAAAAGCGATAAATCGATTCGTCGGAATAAAGGTGGGCGACGATAAGTTTTCGTAATGAAAATCGAGGTTTCACCGCTCTCGTATAGAGATGAAAATTTCCCAGTGATTTTCCAACAAAAGTTCTTCAGATTTTTGTGTACTTATAATTAATTCCTATATAGGATTTTTATACCGGACGAAGAAAATAAAAGATAAAGTATTACGTATATATATACTTTTTCATTTCTTTTCACAAGCAAAGTATACACATGTTGTAAAGCTGGTCGAGCGGCGAATTCGCTGGTGCAATGAATTTTAACATCAAAAGGAATCAACGTTTGCTCGGAAGAAATAAATATTCAAGTGCAGCGCGCGAAATCCGCCGCCTCCGGCCACTTTGGCCAGAACGAGAGGGAGACACTCGGCTATAACGTACAAACTCAATTGTGCTATGATTTAGATAATAGGATTACATTCGTTACTCTCTCTCGCGCGTGTTCTCGTCGTTCTGAAAATACTGCAGTAGCAGCATTCGTGGAAAAAGCAGAAAAATTAATTACATCAGCGTTAAAGTTTCAACGTATCCTACAGTTGCCAATGAATTAAATTGTTATATACTATACCGTGTTCCACCCGTACCTTTGAGCGCTCTGACGTTGTTTCTTTGACAAAATTATACAATTCCAAAAAAAGCAACAGCAACATATATGTATCCACGTGACGTCTTGATGCACTTGGAGCGAGCGTATTTTTAGCAAGTTCCTCTCTGAGATTAGCAAGACGCGGGGGATGAAAATTTTCTAGTCTCTCTCTCTCTCTTTTTCCTTGGTAGGATTAAGGCTTGAAAAATATGTCTATCGGAAGCTGTTATCCGTATAACGCCGGCAGCGCACGCGCGCGCAAGCGATAACACTAAAACGTTATTCGACTATTTATTTTACGAAACTCGCGAGCTCAACATTTTTTTTTTCGGGTCATAGATAAAAACTCATATTTTTGAGAATTCATACACCGCAGTACCTACTCTGTGAGTTTGAATAACAAAAAGTTTTCCTCAAAGTGTCGTAAAATTTTCTCAAAATTTTTGTAACCTTATATATCTGAAAACTCCTTATTTACTAAAATTCACGCGTATGAGTATCAATAATTTAAAATAGAAAACCCTGCTAGAAATTCGTCTATCCCAAAATGGCCAGAATCTTAACAAAAGGGTTGGAAAAATGGCCAGTTAATCGTCAGCGATGAAACGCTTTTTCTGCCATTATATGCCCATTTCATAGATTGGCATTAAAATGACATAACCTTAAAATTTTATTTTTATTTTTTCTTATAAATTCGACATTAAATTGAATGACATATAACCTTAACTGATAGCTTCCTACAACATTAATAATAAATATATGAAGGCCAGAAAAAAATTTACGATAGCCCTTTTAAAGATATTTCGAAAACTATCTTTTTTGTCATTATTTTCTGTCTCTCTCGCTCTTCTCCAATATATCTAGACTTTTACTACCCATTTTCTAACTAAAACACTGTCTAACTTTAAAACCTCTTAAATAGATAAAAACTAGCTTGTGCCAATCTACGATAAACTCATTCTATTTTTCAATCTAGAACGTACAATTAATAGACCAAAGGAGGAACACACACACACACACAGAAAAATGCGTCTAATTCGCAAATCACTTGCCAGGGTCGCCTTTCCTAAAAGTAGGTAACCCCCTCGAACCGAGTTAGGCTAATCCATTCGCCACTACGACTCCCGTGCGCGCAATTACGCGCGAGCGCGTTAAAGCCACGACATTCTATATATACATATACACACGAGCGAAAAGTTTTCACGGACCAGCTATTTTCGGGACGATGCGTGGGCGTCCATCGGGCGAGCAGAGTATATAGTTGCAGGGCACGTAGTATAGTTTAGCACTACCCAAGCTGTGTGTTCCGCTTGCCAATCGAGCCTTATTGCACACGCGTCGTCGTCGTCGTTCGCGGATGTAGTTTCGGTATTGTTAACAAACAATGTTGTAATTAAGAATTCTTATGTTTTTTGTATACCTGTACGCAGTATATAAGAATCAAGATAACACAGAACAATAAACATGAATTTTCATACTATTCTTGTTCTAATTCTCCGTGCGCTAGATTTACATAAACGCAGCAAGGAGGACAAACATTCCACATACACGGTTTTGATTCCTGCAGTATCTCTGTATATGAGCCATTCTACAGAAAAACGTACACTTTACAGTCCAAAAATGGAGATCCGTCGTTTTTAAGGGTACACTTACCAAACAAGTTTTTTTTCATTCGTTAGGACATTACAAGTGAAATGGAAAAGGGTGCCAAGTCGGAACCATGTGCCAACAATTAATTACGGGCTAATTACTGATAATGAAAAAATGACTAAAAATAGTTCTAGTTTGATAAAAAATAATTTCATTAATAACAACTTAATATAAAATCCGGAAAAAAGAAAAAGAATTCTTTTAAATTTTAAATTTTTTAATTTTTTTTAACTAAAGAACGAGAGCTTTCCAAATCTTTTTTCAGAATTAGAAAATGTTAATTCCTTCAAAAGTTACCTGAATTTGAATGTCGGCTTGAAACTGTCAGAAATGATAGCAAATTCGTGAAATGCTGGATTCATGTACGAATGCAATGGTTTTTTTCCAAATTCTCACTTTGCTATCATTTTTCGTCAGTTTTAAGCCCATCTTCAAACTCACGTAACTTTTGAAGGAATCAACATTTTCGAAAAAATATTTGGAAAGCTATCATTCTCTAGTTTCTTTTTCCTTTTTTCGAATTTCATATTGAGTCGTTATTAATGGAATTATTTTGGATCAAATTAGAGCTATTTTTAGTCACTATTTCATTATCAGTAATTAAGCCGTAACTAATTGTTGGTACATGGTTCCGACTTGGCACCATTTTCCATTTCACTTGTAATGTCCTAAAGAATGAAAAAAAAAACTTGTTTGGTAAGTGTGCCCTCAAATATCTTGAGTCTCCAATTTTGTACTGTAAAGTGTACGTTTTTCTGTAGAATGGCTCATATATACACCCAAATGATAAACAAACCCCCGCGTAGTACACTTTTTACCTACCTCTTGCTTTATGAATTATCAAACATACTCCTCACACACATACACGTATGAACTCTCTCAAACAACGAAAAAAAACGCGAACGAGCGCATCCCAGATAACACGCGTATAGGTTGCGGGGGGAGCAAAATCTCGTAAAACACTTCAAGCGCGAAGATAGAGCGCGTGGTACGAGGAAATCGAAACGGCTGTATGCGCGAAAATGGAGGGGAGCAGGAGGAGGGGGTGAAAACAGGCCAATCTCACTGGACTTTTGATATCGTAGGCCGGATGAGAGGCGATGTTTGGATGCCAGGTTGGGTGTTGCGAGGGTAATGTGTGGGTGTAAGGGTTGTTTAGCGTGGAATTTGGTAAATGTTATACGTATAGAATTTTATTATATACGTGAATGTAGCTTCTATTATTAACATTCCGCTTTATGTCTCGCTTGATTATTATAACGACAACAAAATTAAACATATTCATCATATGCAACTAATAACGTTTAATATTAACATTGCCCAACCTCTAAAATTACAACCCTCCAACCTCTTTGCAACAATAACAAACCCTTTAACTCACATACAAAAATCGTTCCACAACGATCAGCCATTTAAATCCACCCCACTCCTATTCCTCAATTACGAACAAAAAGCTCCGATCGCAACACACGCCCTCCAAAAAAAAGAAATAATAAACAGCGTACTACTCTCTCTCTCTTTCTCTGTCTCTGCACAAAAGCGCGGCGTTTCATTTACAGCGAGTAAACACGAGCAACGCGAGACAAAGGCAGACGACGCGTACACTGTAGCTAGAGAGGAAAGGGGGGGTGGCAATCGCGTTACTCGTTACAGCGCAATGCACCCGCGCGCGCGCATGTGTTTTTATCCGTGCCGGATGCACGCGAGCGTTTCCGCCTCTTGATAACGAGTCGGTCCATCTGTGCCGATGACGATGACTATGTGTATACCTATATACGACGATGATGCGATGAATATGTGTAGTGCGCTCGTTCGCTTTTTTTTCTCTCTCTCTCTTTCTCTGCTGGTCGGATTTTACAAAGCGAGATGTTGTGCTTTTGATGTTGGCAGCGTGTGGGAGAGTTTTTTTTTGTGCGGGGGTTGTGGTGAGGAGTGTACGGTAGGTTGAGGTGGGCAGGAAGAGAATAATTTTAAATTAATGGTACTCTTTATTTAGAATAATTATTATATTAATGTTTCAAAGAGCTTTTGAAAAGAAAAAAAGAAAAAATATTCGATTGAATAAGAATAATATACTAACTTGAACCATTTCTCCCTTTTCCTATATGGACTATGTGCGCCACGTAACGATGTCTTTCGGTAAAGCGTAAATCAAATTCGGGTATAATGCAGTATTAAAGACACTCGAAGTAGGTGGAGTGCGAGTCGAGGGTTGGGTTGGGTAGGAAGCAAAGCTAATGGGCGAAAACCTCTAAGACTCCCATGGGTGTAAGTTCAGATATTCCACCGAGGGATGAGATGAGAGAAGACACCATATTTCGTTTGAATATATTCGCTTCGTGAAAAATTAACGATAAGGGAGGGAACGATTCAATGAGCTCTTTTTGTTCCCGAAAATATTGAATATTTCGGTTCGGTTATTGATCGGAAACAGTGATTTATATAAGTATATATATATAATTCTCTAGGTCAGTATAATCAATCTTTATAGTATTTGATATTACAAAAAAATACCTAAAAAATAAAAAAAAATACATATTAACAAACCGCAAATAGACTACTGCAACCTTATACCACCCGAACACCCATACATTACATCTTCAAACAACCATTAATCCGCGACTTCCCGAAGGCCGCGAATCTATCATCCTTTACAGGTACATCCTTAATTTCGCGAACGCGCGTTCTCTCGCGAGTAGTTTATTACGAAGGCGGAGAAAGAGTGAGAGAGAGAGGAAGGGGAGAGGGTAAAAAAATTTACATCGTCGACGTCTATCGACGCGCGTCACGCGACCGTTGGGCAATTTTTTTCCACCCTCTCGGCTCGTAAATCCTTCCGGTTCCGTGAAAAAAAATAAAGCTAACCAGATATATATATATATATATATATATATATATATATATATATATACGAGAGTCAAGGTCTGGATTTTGCGGTACCGTTGTATATCTGCTTATATTATTATTATTATTATCATCATCGTCGTGCCTGTATTATCGATTTTGTTGAAGAACGAGCGGGAAGTCCCACCGAGGATTGTCAGGTAAGTATATATATGCGGAATTTAAAGTTATATAAATTTATCACATACGACTAATTTTGTGTAAGGAACACCGCGTCAACAGCCATTACCCCCACCATTACAACATCAGCTACCGCACGATCCCATCCTATATCACCTCGTAGGTTGTAAAAATCAGAACGGCTTTGCTCTCTCGTTCTCTCAGGGAGCGAGAGAGAGAGAGAGAGAGTATTAAGTCGTTTACGACGCAGCGCCGTTCATTATCGGCGTTTAGTATAGCCGGCGTTTGCGCGCACGCGCGAGCTTTGATGTAACGCGGAAATGAGAAAGTTTCGTGACTTTCGGGAAGCCGTCGGTGAATGTTGATTTATTTACGGTAGGAGAGAGAGAGTGAGAGAGAGAGGTGAGATATCATCTGTACAAGGAAATTTTTCAATCGATGTCGAGTATAAGTATTGCTGAATATTTCAGGCTATATCGTCGTCCCGTACGAAGACTAGCACATTTCAAATCCCCCCGCGAGGTCTAGCACATTTCACGCCATCCCGGCGAAAACTAGCACATTGCGCACTTATAATTTTATAAAATTTATTAAAATCAAAGGATATATAAGAATATTCCCATACAAATAAGTTTGGATGTGTCTAATTAACGTATATATGTTGTTTCCATTGATTTTTTAAAACAAGATTCAAACTGATAAGGGAAATTAATTAATTTTATTAAAATAAATCAATTTTTTACTATCCACTTTGAATTTTACTTATTAAATCTATGGGGGAATGAATATACATATTAATTAGACACAATAAGACTTTTTGATACGGAAATATTGTTATATACCCTTTGATTTGCATAAATTATCTAAAATTCTATAGGAGCACTAAATGTGCTAGTCTTCGCGGGGAGACCGCAAAATATGTTAGTCTTCGCGAGGAAGTTGAGACGTGCTAGTTACATATAACAAATCTATCTATCACTGTCTACAGTGACACATACCACATAAAACACATATATGAAAAATAACAATACCTCTCACACAAAATTACTCTACCCTCCAAACTAATAAAGAACTATAGAGCACTCCCTAAAACCCACTGCTACTGCTTTTAAAAATTATTTTAAAAAAACTATCAACCACTCTTCCGCCAAACAAAAAACTGCACATACCATAATCCTTTTCTCCTAAAAACAGCTCCAAAAACGCCACACACACACACACACGTGTGCGTATCATACAAAGTCGAGGCGAGCTCGTCGACGCCCGCCGCACGCGATCGATATTGAATACTCGCTCTTGCTCGCTCGAGTTCGCGCGCACCGAAAATATTCATTATCGCGGCGATGCACTGAAACAGCTGAGTGCTGCTGCTGCTGCTCGTTTTTTTCTGTATTGATCATAACACGAACGGGGATTATGGTGTGTTCGATACGGGACGGTTGCTGGTATAAAAAATGCAGAGTGATAATAATGCTTTTGGATTATTTCATTTTTATGTTGTATTTTTAGTTGAAAATCAGTCATAATGGTTTAAAATTTATTAAAACAACTGATGCACAGGCTAAACATTGTTTCTTTGCTTATATATAAACACAGTACAAAATATTTCTTCTAAAATCTAACCCTAAACCCCTACACATACCAAAACTCCAACCCACCGCAACCTCTTTCATCTCATCACTATCGTCAAATTACCCATCGACACCTTACCTCGCGTACACGTGCACCCGCCTTAATTAGGCTCACACCGTTTAATGAGGGCGTTACACAGACAGAGGTTGTCGCTTATATATACATATATCGTCTTGGCCGGCACGGCGGGTTACATTATTTACGCGGCGAGTGGCTATTAGAGAGCTGGGCGACTCCCTATGCGCGGGTAATTAGACTCCAGCTATGTATACTATGCGCTCGCGTCGCGTTCACCTATACACATATACACGTATCGGGGACAGATACGAATCGGCACAGATTTCACCAGAGAGAGAGAGAGCGTGCGAGGCGACGTCTTTTGTGTATATATAAGAGAGTGAGAGTCTTCGAGGGAGAATTGGCGCGTACTGATCTAGTTATACGATGCATGCGCGCGAGGTATCGCCGCAGGTGAGCTCGATTTTCGTATATATATACGTGTAATGGTAAGAGTTAGTGTTGTATAGGGTTGTGACGAGGGTATAGAGGTGATTGTTATGTTGATTGGGGTGATAGGTTGGTAAGGTTGTTTTGTAGGTTGATATTTGCGAGAGTGAATGGTAATAATGGTTAAGGTATAGCATGAGGCAGTGAGTGCATTAAAAAAATATGTATTATTGTTTAATAAACACGTTGATATGAAAATTATTATGAATATTAAATAAAAATTTTTTAAAAATTTGAAGTTTTCGTTTTCTCGTTTTCGATCAAGGTGTTATTATATTTCTTATGATACTATGGTGTTTACATATATGTATATGGGTAATTTTTAAATTTTCAAAAAAATCTAACTCTTGAACGGTTGCATATTTTGCTCTAAAATTTTACATTTGTATTCTGAGGCTGGTTTGGAACGAGTGAAACAATTGTGAGCAATTTTTAAAACTTTAAAGTTCACAGTTGACATGAAATGACCCATATATATATTCATACTTTAGTCGTTATTATTTGTTATTTCTATCGCGAAATAAATACTATAACCATCTACGTTTTTGTTGAGCTTTAGTATATTTATAATAATGCTACGAACCATTCAGCAAAAAACATTGTAAAATGTGCTATTTTGCAACTGTTTTTCTTAAAATTTGGTACGTAGGTAACCGTTTCTTGGTAGCTATGAAAATGAAAGATGTTTCTGTCAAGTTTTCAAATTGACTTAGCATTATACAAAAGTCGCCTCATGCTACCCTAAACGTTCACAAAATCTGTTAATTTTCTACACCACTCGTGAATCTACCAATTTCTCACTATAAAAATACTACTCTTGTCATATTCTCTTAATTATATCACAAAAATTACCTTTTACGAAATTACTATCCCACTCAACTATTCACGCGCTGTTTACTCCATAACACTTCTCCTTCACCACCCCAAGCCGACTCCGTTATGTCCGGTCCGTCGGGGGTGTTTTTCATCCGACCCCGCAATTTCCCGCTCGATTTCCACGCACATCGAAGACGCTTACTTGTGTTTCTTAAAGGGAACGTTTTATATACGTTGTGTGTCTGTTTACCGACCGCGAAATTGCTCTGCGCAAAAATTAACGCGAACCGTGTCGTAATTGAATTATCGGCGTTGTGGAAGTATTTTTTTTCTTTTAGTTTCCGGTAATTATTACAAAAAAAAAATAAAATTCTATTCATAGTATTTTGTGTTAAATTAGATAGATATAGATTGTCGCTTTACGTTTTTTATTATGCAAATAAAAATGATCTGTAAATACATAAAACTACGATGAAATCTATCATCTCACCGTCTTACCGTATCGGAATTATTCTACTCGACGTGCTGTTCTCCCACATGTGCATCACAGATTTCGGCTACAATCTAAATCGTCTTTTCCACGAATAATACAATCGCGCCGAGTGTAAAATCACTTTAAAGTATATTCTATACTCCCTACGTCATCCTACGCTCAAATCTCTCTAATCTTCACATACATCGTTACATCTCCAACTATACCTATATACTACACAAAAAAAAATCCTGTCAATCTTAGATATATATATATACCATTCAACCTCTCAATAATCCATGAACCATTGATCACACCACTTTCCCAAGCGATTCTACATTAGCAATTCGTCGCCCTTGAGCTAATCCCCTCGCGATCACCTACATATATATATAAATTCCCATCTTCCTCGCATTAACCCTCCACAACATACACACACACACCTATACGCGTCAGCATCAACACTCGAGAGCCTCCGTATAGTAGCAAAATATCGAGGGAAAATTGGCAACCTTGAGCACCGCCACCACCTCACGTATACACACATAGCAGCAGTAGTAGTGGTAGTAGCGACCGAAACTACACTCTGAATGGGGCCGCAAGCTCGATATTAATTCCGCGACGTTAACCTCGATCGCGAGAGAGAGAGAGTATATATATATATATATACACCGTGAGAGAGAGAACGGAAATCACGCTCGCTCTTTGTAGTGTTATATATGTATATATATACGCAAAGTAGTAGCGCAATCAGACTGCGCGCGAACCACGTTCTCTCTCTCTCTCTCTCTCTCTCTCTCTCTCCTTACCTTTATATACGCGTACGTGTGTGCTACTGTATGTTTACACCTGTTTACGTAGATGCGCAAACGGGGGGAAATAGCAGCAGTACGTACATGTGTGTGTGTGTATATAGGCATGCGCGTTAATGCATATTTATATTTGCGCTCGCGTTCCATGTATATGTTCTCCTGAGTACATACTCAGGTACACGCGTGCGTATATATACACGTATACACACCTGCGTGCGCGCTATAGTATAGTGCATTTATATTTGTTCGCGTTATGTGCGTATTTGTTAATGTGTGTGTACACGTTACATTTACACACGCATGAAGACCGACACGCGCGCTTAGGATAAACGTTCCTCTATTACCAGTGTAATTACAATTTAGCTACGACGTGGTCCATTTATCGTTTTGTCTATCGCGAAATAGCTGTTTCTTTTTGTACGTATAATAAAAAGTTTACAAAAACATACCATTATTTTTGGTTTTTACCGTCACCATAGGTATAGTATCACGCGTGCGCCTATGTGAAACTAGCCGACGGTCCTTTCAATAAGTTCGGACACGCGGGGGGTGAGGTTGTAGGGGCACTTTGACGGCTGAAAAGCAAAGGACCGAGAGTGCATGGCGAGGATATATTGATGGAACGGATATGAGATTGCGAGGAATGCGATGCGGGTATATACGCGAAAGGTTGTCAGCTAGGTGTAGGAAAAGAATCGCGTGGTATGGTGTATATATGGAACGAATATTCAATATGATAAGTGTGTATGATTTTATTAATAAAGTATAATACGATTCACTCCACTGTCCACGAGAGAGAAAAAAAAGAGAACAACTTGCGACATTCGAATTTCCACGAATGCATACGCACAAAAGCCTTAACAAGCGGAAAATTCGTGCAAAAGTAATTACGAGAGAGAGAGAGAGAAGGCACGAGCGGCAAAGTGAATGCTTTACACGCGCTTTGAACGTCAATCAGTTGATTTATATGAAACCGAGGTTCGTTTGAGTCGCGAAAATCACTTTCCCATCTCCGATGCGTAATTCTGTGTGTGTGTTTTTCCCTTCTTTTTTTTCAATTCACTCGGTTTCAGCGTTTACGAGCGTTTAGCGAACGCTAGCTCTGCCTGTGCGTTTTTCGGCGAATTGCGGTGAATTAGTTTTGAATGGTTTTTCGCTTGAGAGAAATAGGGTTATGATAAATTTGATGAATTAACGGCTGATGAATTAATATTAACGTGGTCGTATATAATAAAATTCTGTATGAAGGTAATTAAATATTTTTCGCTTTTGGAAAAAATAAACGTATATTTTTTTTTTTAATTTTCAATACTCAGTCGATCGACGCATATACAACTCGCCGTTTTTTTTAACACACACGACAACTTGCCCCACAAGCCTGCACCTATACCCGCATCCGTAGCTCAAACAACTACCATCTCTCTCTCTCTCTCTCTCTTTTTCTCGACGCCGGAAATTCTAGCGCCACGGGGCGTTTGGATAAAGTATAGTGGGTCGAGGTATACGACAGAGGGGAGATCTCTCTTTCTTTTTAAAAGGCTTCCGCGCGTGCGCTGCGGCGAGGGTCAATTTTTGCCGTTTACCCTCTTGTCGGCCGTGTTATCGGGCGATTTGTTAACGGGGGATTGGAGGCAGTGTATCTTGGACATATAGAGGCTTTTGATGGAGGTATAAGGCGATGGACGAAGGGGAGGAATTGAGTGGCTCGGAAGGGTAAAGACCGTCGTCGTTGTGATTTTTTTTTCCCCTCCCTTTTGAATCAGCCGTTCTGTCGTAATTGTGTATGCCTATTAAGGTAGGTTTACACGTGTATGGGTATTGTTAAAGAGGTTCTTTAGGTTAAAGGTAACATAGATAGATCTAGACAAAATTTAATTTATTGTAGAGTAATCATTATACTACGTACCAGGTCAATATCTCCTACTTAATATTTATATTATTTTTTGATTATTATTCATTTCATGTGTATAAATTCTAATTTAAACAAATTTATGAAATATATAGTAGAGAAGAAAACTATACGGATCGAATTTCTGTGAATTCCCGTGAACGTATTCTCGAAATTCATTAAAACAGTTCACACGTATAACTAAAATATAATTAAAAGAATTCTTGGAAAAGGAAAATGCAAAAACATTTATTTTTACAAACATCGTAACACACAGCTTTGGTACATAATTATTTTAAAATTTGACAAATCATTCTGTTACACAACCTCAAGTCCAGTCCTTTAAAGCCCCGAAAACTGGAGCGAGTAAAACGTGTTCGAATCCCCGCAGCAGACATACATATACACCCACAACACCGACGAAAAAAAAAAAACTAGGGTAGAAACAATTAATCCGTGAACCGTGAAAACAAAGCGTCGGCTCCGCCCACCGAATTCTTTCTTTCAGTCTACCTCCCTTCCTCTCGCACTCACTGTGCTTTTTGCACGCGCCCGACTGCACGCGTGTGTTTTGCACTTGTTGACGAACGCGAGCGATAAAAATTTTAATTAACGCTATCTTACGCTCAGCGAATCTTGCATAAGATAGAGAGAACAATCGGGAGAATTTTTTTTTTTACTCTCGCATCGGGGAATTCCAAACAGATTGTGGCACGCGTCGACTGAAAAAAAAACTTTGCTGATTTCTCATGGGGCGCGAGGTTCGCGCGAGTATACGGATAATAAAATACAGCCTCACGTGTGGTGATTTTTTTCTTCGTGTGTTTTTTTTCACATTAAAAAGTAATGATTTTGAAGTATTACACGTCGGTGAAGCTCGGAGAATAGTCAACGATTTTATTTGTCGCTGCTATACTGTTGTTCGCTGTCGTGGTTGTTGTTGTTGTTGGTGCGCGGTAAAATGTAGAAAACGCGAGGATGACAACAACACTGCTGAATAGTTTATCAAGAGAAGTATAAGAATAATAAAAATGGAGTATATAAAATTTATTCTGTACATCTTGGGTGTGAAAAAGAAGAGAGAAAAATTATTGACATGCAAAAATATTCTAGATTATCGTAAAGTAAGAAATTTAATATTTTTGCATAATATAATTTTAGTAAAATCGATAACGATAGAATTTGAGAGAGAGAGAGAGAGAAAAAAAAAGAGAGAGAATGTGAGAGAGAGAAGCCACAGAAAAGCACTGAACGACGAGACCGACTCACCTCAAAATCGAATTCCGCGGTATTTCACGGCAATTTCGAGGTGCGTCAGTCTAGCGTCAAAACACCGGTCGACAGTGAAAAATTGAGCGCTCGACGAGCAGAAGCCAAGTGAGAGAAAAAGAGAGAGAAGATATAGATATATATATCGAGTAGATTTAATGAGATAAAAAAGTGGCCGTGTATCTGTGTGTGTCAGTATAAATAAAAGAGAAAAAGGTAAAAAGGCAAGCAATGTTATAACAGCCGATCGAAAGAATGAAAAAAAAATAAGTATATTAGAGAGCTCTAACGAAGAAAGAGAAAGAGAGAAAGAATAAGATAAACGTGATAAATCGAAAGAAAAGAAAAAATGAATAAAGAAAAGGAGATTTTTTTTTCAATGTACCCTACTGCCTCTAGTCCGCGATGATGATTGGGCCGGGTGCCGCGTTATTAGTCCAACCCCTACCAAAAACACAACAATAAAGGTATCAGTTTTTGTTTTTATTATGGTGAATTGCTGTTTTACAAGAGATGAAAGAAAATTACTTTTTATGAGCCTCCAAAATGATTGCAATATTTTGTTCGACGTATTCATTAGTAACAAAAAAAGGTAAAAAAAAAGAGGTTAAATAGCATATTGATACAAACTGATAGACAATTTTTTCATTATCAAATCAGTCTATGATTATTTTGATTTAATTATAATTGATCGAATATTCTTGCAGTTCATAATTAACATATTTAGATTAGATAATTAGGAGCATATAATCAAAATAAAAAACAAATCTCTAATACGAATATGCAATTTTGCATTATTTGCGTAAAAAAAAGTTCGCACAAGTAGAATGGTGATACGTATCTCGAGTGGCACACAGGAGGCGAAGAACTATTTCAGTTTTGTTCAAGTTTCGATTTAGTCTCGCGCTGATCCGGTAAAAAGTTACGTCAATCAAAAAGTTCTTTTCGTGTACTTCCTGGCAATTAAGAACTTTTTAAGGCAATTATTTCCGCAGCGATGAGTACGCTTCCCCCTACCCGCGTGTCCATATTTTTCAGTCTTAAAATACACCGGGCCGTTTACTCTGTACCTTCATCATCATTTAAGAAGATCATTTTTCATTCTCTTAGCGAAAACAATCTTGCTTTAAAGTGGATAGGGATCCGTAACAATTAATCCTAAAGTGTTATACATTATTTCGCTACTTTATTAAGAGACGTCTTATTCTGTTTTAAGAAAACTTAAAAGGAGTTGTAAGACATATGACAAAAGATATGTAGGTATGTAAATTCATTATCACCAATCAGAACAATTTTTTGTTTTTAAAATCTTTTAATTTAAGGTAGTAGACCGAAATCTACAGCTAACGTCCGATAAATTCCTTTAATTCCCAAAGTGAACTGGGGAACTGAAGACATTTTCAAAGTCAGAAATCTCTTTACCGCTGGGACACGAAGTTTCAGTTTCAAAATTTCTCTCTCAATCCTTTTACCAACTAATCATTTCGAAGGACTTTCGACTTTGTCTGCTCTTAAAGTATCTTTCCATTTTAACAGTTTCTTTTTTATTTACCTATTTGAACAACTGTTCCACTCTGCTTTTTATTCTCCTCACAATGACATTAATTCCTTTTAAAGGAATATTTATCATCTTTACAAACGCTTCTCAAATATCCTATACTTTTATCATTCCAAATAAACTCTCGACTTTTATAAATATCTAAGATTAACTCGACATACAAGTCACGATAATCATATCCCTAAACATCTAAAATCCATCGAATCATTCGTTTCATTGTCACCTACTTTTACCCCAAATCCCACGTCTGTACATCCCCAGTGAATCCTTCACTACATACATCTCGAGCCGTTATTCGCAATTCCACATCAAAATATACTCGAAGAATAAAAAAAAGTGTCGACCTGCTACCTAGAGAATCGAAAATCATGCCTATTCAAGTCTCTCTCCCCGATCCCTTCTCACACGATCTATCTCTCACGAATCTCTGCAACTCTCGACACCTCAGCGTCAGCGCAACGTCAATCCCTCCCATCCATCCATCCCGTTCCCCTCGAAAATAGAAAAAACCAAGTCACTAGGCCTCTCTCTCTCTCTATCTGTCTCTCTTTCAGGTACCTCCACCTCCCAATATACGGCTGGCATCCCAGCCAAATCGCACCAGCAGCCAGGTGTAATATGTAGGTTAAAACGCAATATATCGACGACGAGGAAGACTAGCTCTACACTCGCGCACACACACTCGAGGCAGCTCGCAGCCAGATGGCTGAGATATGAGCTGCGCGCGCCCTCAGGAGAGGGCCACTCGACGAAAAACGCCCCTGTTTACAATGGACACACGCGGGGCGAGGAGAGTGAGAGAGAGAGAGATCTGGGTCGACGTCGATTTTAATCGACTTCAGGGCCGCGACCATTCAGCGAATTCTCAGGAAGGAGGAGAAGGAGGGAGGAGGTCTTGGAAGACGCGTGCGCGCGAGGAGAGAGGAGAGAGGGGAAAGTGCTCGAGTAGTCTATGCTACATCGACGAGCAGCTGCCACCTTCGAGCCGCTGTTTCGAGGAGAGGGCGAGAGATCCTTGTAGCTTTGCAGTGAGATATTTTTGGACTTGGATTTTCGATTCGACCCGGCTTTGTAGTAGTGGTAGTAGTAGTAGTACTAGTAGTTTTTTTGGATTAGGATTCGTAGTACTCGAGGGTTTTCAAGATGTTCCGATGTTTTTGTGAAATGTATGTCGGATTTTGTTCTACAAAGTAGGGCTAAAGGCAATTATTAATCGTATATGATAAAGTTATTACCTTTTATACATTTATTATTTGTTAAATTAAAATTAACTTATTATTTAATTACTGTCGCTATTTGTATGGCCTGGTAAAAACAAAGTTTCGAGGAAACTAATTACGTAAGCTTCTGAAAATGAACAGTACGAGAGAGGTCGCCATCTGTACCTCCTCGCTCGGAAGTTCCGAAACTTTTTGATATTGTTTATTATGCTTTTCTAAAAACTACTCTTCTCGTTACTGTAACAATAATAATCATCATATACATATATTCCTTTTAAAAACCCCAATTATTCATACCCTCTCGTCAAGTATAATTTCCTACCGAAAAGAAACATTGCCTAAACACCGGCTAATAATAAAATTACAAATATCACTCGGAGCGATCAAATGAAATCCATCCGAGAAAAAAAGACATCGCCACATAACTTCTCTCCCCCTATCCACTTCTATACCTCCCTCCCAGCACATTAGAATCTCAACGGAGGCGTCGCGTTTCTCGCGGCCGTTCGTTACGATTATTGCGACGGGACACGAAACGTTCGCTCGGGGAGTAAGAGAGAGAGAGAGAGAGAGAGAGAGAGAGTGAGAGAGTGGCTATAACGTGAATCGCTTTGCCCCCTCGGGGGATTCTTTCACGCGCACGCGTGAAGTGAAATTGCGCTGGATTAGCGCTGAGGATGCGTTATTGAGTGATTTACTCGAGAAGTGGATGAGGGATTTTACGAGGTTTATTTTTGTTATTAAAATTAACAAATTTTTTAATTCGATATGGTGTAAGGGTTATGTATAGCATTAATAAATAAAAAGCTATATGTTGTTTGGCAAAACAAACATTTTTATTTAAAGGATTTCTATGTAGTGATAAACACGTGCTTGTCGTATTACGTAGGGATATAACATCTTAGCGGAAAACGTTAGGCTTACGTATAAGTACCATAAAATAAATTTATGACAAACATCGTCTTTATGAGAGTTTATGTTGAGCTATTTATTATAAAAAAAAAAAGAAATACTGTTGTCGTGATCCTTGACAATCAATAGCCACATAACAATGACTGTTATTGATTACAAAAAAAACAACTTAGATTATATTTAGAAAACAATATACCACTACGCAAAAAAACTAAAAAACAAAAAAATGAGTCACCTTACGCCAAGGAAAGTTCCTAAGCCCAACGTAACCTCAGTAAAAATAAATCTCTGGAACAATATCAGATAAAACCATTACCCAGGCACGTACAAAACGACACTTCGCGAGCGTCGACAGACAATTACTTTACTCTCCCCCCCATCCACATGCTTCCTCCTTCTATTCTCGCTAATTCGGAACCCCTCGTACAACCCAAAGAGATATTCCGCACTGCGAGTAAGAGAAAGAGAGAGAGAGAGAGCGAGAGTAGGAACTAAATCATTCGAATGTCTGCTGAGCGAGGAGGGAGTGAGAGAGAGAGGAAAAAAGGCCGGCGAAACGAATCCCCGGGATTTTTACATATAAAAAGCGGCCCTGCACGCGCACTGCTATATAGGATATGAATGGAAATCAGCTTATGCGCGACGGCTGAATTTTTTCGCTGAATCCCGATGAGATGTGTGTTGAGCCATATAAATATATGTATAGAGCCAGTGAGTAAAAGAAAAGAACGTGCGAGGTGTTATTTTATAATTATCGAAGGGGGATACGTAAGAAATTGAAGTGTCCATATACGTTACGTAAGAGCAATACGTAAAAGATGATTTGGTTATTTATATTTATGTTCTTTTCTTCTTTATTTTTTTTTTCTTCGCGAATTTATAAAAACTTGAGGGAGGGAGGGCGTTTATTGTTGTAGAGTGGGAAAAATTCTTCGACGGCTGGGCGAATGGTCTAAATATGCTTTTCAATGGTCTCTCGACGGAAGTTGCGAGAACGTACGCGAGCGTGAATATTCAATGAAAGGGAATTCAGTCAATTTATCGCTTGATAAAGTTACGCGCGGGGAACGTATACATATATATATATAAGCTATACTTCTGCTGCTGTGGCAGAAATTGTATAAAACGGCGGGTGAAGCGCATCAAACGCTCGCGCGCAGATAAAGATCGACTCCATTATCGGGCCACACACACACATACATAACGCGCGCGTCTATTATGGTTTTGTAAAATATCGTTATTTTCGGGTCGGCCGGTTAGAATTTTGGGTGTGATATTTTTGAATTTTTTTTATTTTGGCGTCGATCGAGTATGTAGAGACGAAAAACGATGGAAAAATAAAATATATTATTTTTCATTGGCAAGGTGGAATTAGACTGATAAATGGTGTAAAGTAGATTTCGAACTCATTATATTAAATTGAATTGCTCACTTGGTTGAGGGAAATGATTTCCTCTATTTGGAAGGTTATAGAAAAATTTATTTACATATATAATCTATCGAACAAAACATACACAATAATTTTCATTGAAATAAGGTAGGTATAATACTAGAGCAGCGAGTGTTCAGTCCTATCTTTTTATATATACTGAATACAAACGTGCCACATTGAATTTTATTGCCTATTCAAATACCCGAACTATTACCAATCTTTCTCCATAACACCAAACCCGCAAAGAAAAAAAAAGAAAAAAAAATCTCGAACGACATATTCTGGAAAGAAGAACCTCCGTTACGACAACCACACGCGCTACATCGATCACGTATCATCCAACCACGGCAGAGGCAAAAAAAAAAGACGAAGAAAAGAATCTCGCCCCCACACTGAAATCACGCGAAAAAGAAGCGACGGCCACAGACGCTGTCAGCAGTCGCTTCCTTATCGTATACCTCCTCGCACCACGCGGAGGGCAATAAACGGACGAAGGAATCATCGGTGGATATCAAAAAGTATAAAAAAAAAAAAAAAACGAACGAACTTTTTTTTTTACCGCTGTCCATTAAACTGAACGCGCGTATACGCTTACAATGAGAAGTTCGGTGGCGTTCGATCGATCGATATATAAGTATAGGCGAAACGCGAGTACGTCGCTCCGTGGATTACGGGGTAGAGAGAGAGAAAAAGAGGGAGAGATGTATAAACTTAAGGATCGAAGATATGGACAGCCGAGTGAACGAGCGAGTTCGGTTTTTTTTTTATTTCAGCTCTTTGAGTAGGACAAATTTCTGGAAGGTTGATTTTAAGAGCGGAGAAGGTTTTAGAGGAGGTAAAAGGGGAAATGAAGTCGATCGGGGGTTGTATGCATCATCATGCTAGAGGGGAAAAAATTCATTTCGCATGAATTCTTAAATTGGCTATATGATTTGAAAAATATCTTTTTTTCTTCTTTTTACGTCTACGCTTAGGAACGTTTTGAGATTTCATTTCGAGTCATGTATATACTTAAGTGCTTTTAGAATTGGAAAAACATATATAGTATGCCGGTCTTATATTTTTGTCAATATAAAAATAGCTTAAAATTTTATAAGATACAGATGTACAACATAGTACACGAGATTCCATGAAATCTTTTTCTTTCAAAATAATAGCATTTCGATGGCCTCTCATTTTTCGCAAAATGAAATATAAAAAAAATGTGATATTACATTGGACTCCTTAAACCATTAATTCTCTTCGTTTCATTCATCAAAGAACAATCGTACCATCCAAAAAAAAAGAAAAATTCACTTATACAAACTCCCAAAACCTCATCACCTCATCTTTGATCCCATCGCATTAATTACCCTTTCTCTCTTTCTAATCTACCCTTCTCCCTCTTCCTTTATCAACGCATCTTGGACTGTTTTCCATTACTTACACGTATGCTGGCTTCCTCGCACATATAAAATCGACTTTAACGTATATATATATATATATATATAGCCTCGAGCTACCGCGTAAGATTTTCCCGCACCGTTTCAAAATGAAAATTTCACGAGTCGCTTCGCGAACGCGCCGGAGAATTTATGATTTCATCGAAGAGTAAGAGAGAGAGAGGAGTTGAACTATATATATACACACACACACAGGTGAAACTTTACGGCAGTAGCGCGCGCGCTCTTAACGGGCTTATCGACGGCCAAGAGAGAGAGAGAACCTCGCAAGCGCGCGAGAGAAGCAAGGAGTCGGCAGGGAGCCCAAGAGAAATGGTCGAGCGAGCGAGCGTTAAAATTGGATGCGGAAGCCCGCGTGGAAGGAAGGAAGAGAGAGAGAGAGAGAGAGAGAGAGAGAAGACGGGGGAGGAATCGGTGATAGCTGAGATGGATGTATATATGTGTAGATGTATGCGCGTGTGTGTGTGTGTTTGTAAGGATGTATATAGGTGTCTTTGGAATATGGCTGATGTTTCTGCTTGAGAGGATATGGCAGTGTAGAATTTTTTACGTGGAATTTTTCATCTGACTTGTGAAATCGTAAAGGTCGAAAACATTTTTTTTTTTTTTTTAATTCTAAGCTATACATCGAGAGATTAATGTCTTTTTAAAATATAACCCAATATTGATAATTCTTTTGAATTTGTAATGAAAGTTTGATTATATACAAAAGTCTTTGGCAAAGCAATACAATTGGCAATAATATATAATTGAACTCGGGTTGCTTGAATCCTTATAATCGGATTGCTATAGAACAAGTGCATTCTTCCTCCACAATCACGGCCGAGCTCAAAAAGGCCTTGGAACATTTGCATTCCCGATAAAAAAAAGAAGAGGGAGAGGAAGATCCGAAAGATTTCAAAGTAGCGTGCAAACATTTTAAAGGACCGGAGGCGAGAATCCGACGGACGATAGAGAATGAGAGAATAGTCGCGAAGAACGATATCGAGAGAGGAAAACGCAGATGATAAAAGCGCGAGCGGCCGCGCGGTGAAAAAAAAAGGGAGATAAAGAGTGGGGGGGAAAGATGTATAATAGAATCGACGAGGTATCGGGTGGTGCACAGATAAACTAGGGAGAAGGAGAGAGAGAGAGAGAGAAGGAGAAGTACAATATGGGTCAGTTATCGATTGTTCCCCGGTCGACTTTGTAACGCCTACCCCGTATATATATATATACAGGCGCGAGTGCGTGTATATGTATAATATATATACACACGAAGACGAGAGAGAGAGAGGGTGAGAAACGCTCTATCTCGTTATCTTAAAGATACCGGCCGAAAGCGGCGTCATCTCTGCTGCTGCTGCTCCGAACCGTGGGAGTTGCATAGTATAGAATGTATGCATACGTGTGTGTATATGTATATATGTATATGAGACGTTGTATGTTGACGCTCATTAAAAGAGCAACTCTTTATCTGGAAATTTCTTTTCTATACTTCTAATACGAGGCGATTTATGCTCACACTAGACGAGATAAATTTAATTTAAAACGGCTGTCAATTTTGACTATGGAAGTTTTGAGTATTATATATTTGTGTTATTGTTATTGGTTAAGATATTAGTAGAATTGAAATATCATATGTCTGACCGGATTTCATCTTTTTACCTACTTGTACGTATATTAAATATTCTTGATTTGCATGATTATATTATTATGTGTGTACCGTAATAATACGTGTTCTGGATAATTATATATAGAATAATTTGATATCTATCCTGTTTAATTAAATTAAATAATTATAATAGAACGTATATATATATACGATTGTCGTTTTATCCATCTAATATTTTCTTAATTTATTAATATCAGAAGTAATTTTAGCGAATCAGGAATTATTTGTAAAACGTGGCGCACGCATCTACATTTGATTTCATTTTCCAGAATGAACATTTAATAAATTACTCAAACCGTTGCCTCGGGTATCTTGCTGAAATTATCTTCGATCAGTAAATTTACAGAGGTATAATACGAGGCGTCTAGACGTATATATTTAACTTTATGAACTCTCAATTATCATTTTAATATTTGTTTTAATCGCTGGATATCACAATTTCAACATTCCTGCTAATTACAAAATAATTCGTGATTTTCATGTAAAACTCAACCTTTATAATTTGCTTATGCATATATAACATCGTTACATCGTAATATAAATTTGAAAGTTCCGAAACGAAATTGATTTTTGCTGTAATTTCCACCATCATAGGTAACTAAATGTTACGTGGCGATTATTAATAAATACTTAATATGTACGTGAAATATGCTGTTTTTAAAAACATTACGCTTTATTTTGTTAATTCAAAGGTATGTGTAACCTTATCAAAATCAAATTTAAACTTCGCGTACGTCCTACTTTAGTTCTCCCTTTCCCAACTGCTTTCGATATGCTTCTATACACTTCAATTACCATGACGCCGAAAATTTCAAAATACTTTCCAAAAAAAAAAACCTAAATTCAATTTTCAAAAACCACTTCGACCCTCATTTCATACTAACCCTCTCCTATCCAACGAAAAAAAAATCTCTACCTCACCCTTAGCAGAATCCCACCCCGAAATAAACAGCCGCTGTACCACGACTAAGCTCCCCCGTGGAAACAGCGATGCCCACTCGAACGGCTAAATTTAATTCGCGTCCTCTCTCTCTCTCTCACTCTCAAGACGGGCATGCGCGCGCGCGGATGCACTGGCTAATTTTAGCGACGCGAAACTGTAGCACGCTCAAGGCGACAGCAAGCGAGCGAGCAAGAGAGAGAGAGAGAGAGAGAGTTCCATTGAAGCGCGCGTGCTAAAGCCAGTTTGCGCCTCGCGAGGTCGATTGTACGCGATAGCTGTGCGGAGAAGCACAGCAGCAGCAGTGTCTGTTTGTTAAAGGGGTGATGGGAAAGTTGTCGGCTGAGGCTTGAGGAGAGATGCTTTTTCGCAATGCTGTATGGGTTTGAAGTGCGTAATTTGCGCAAGGAATATTTGAGAATTGAGTGAATTTAAGTATATGGTATTTTAAAAAATGTAATTGTATTAAAATATAGATCTTTTATTAAATCACGATCAACGCTATGTACAATATAAGCGTCTCTGGAAAAAAAGGAATGTACCGAATAAATCAGCCTCCTAACACATTCTCCACGCGAAACAAACGCTGTAGACGCGAAATTACTCCGTTCACTCTTTTCCAGCCTCTCTTAAAAATTTCAATAAAACTGTCAGTCGCCCGCATCGACGTTCCTTTCTCTCTCTCTCTCTCTCTCTCGTCCTAGGTCGTCTAATTGCCGAAGAAAACGAAGAAAAACGTGTATATATACCTCCCAGGAGAGAGAGAGAGAGCAAATACGTCGCCTGGATATTTACGGCGACAGTGCGCGAGCGCCTTAATTCAATCAATCACCGTGGGGCCATTGTGCACTCGGCCTGCTCTGGTCACTACTGGGAACAATTCAATTTTCCAATCTACAACGCTTTGATGACTAATCGCTGCCGCGAAAAGGTGGTGAACGATTGGTATATGGTAATTCAAAGGATGAACAGTTTTTGGTATAAAAGTACGATTTAGGTGATAAGGAATGTGAGTGAATTGGAATTCTTTCGAGACGATTGAATTTAAAGGAGTAAAGTGTTCTTTTGAGAAAATTGAATCAGTTGGTGCTGATCGGTACACTCGCAATATGTTGCGAGGTTATAGAACAGTTTGGATTTTCTAAAAATTGAAGAAAAAAAAATTAAATTTTATCATCTCAAGGCAAACTAAATCCCAGTACGAGAAAATTAATTCACAATATTATGTTTGAATATTTATGTATTACATTTTAAAAGTAAATTAAAAATAATGCAAATCAAGTGACGAGAGCATACGCGAGAAAATTAAATTGACACTGCGCAATTTACATATCAAATAAAATGTTGAATATTCAAATCACCAGCAAAGAGAAATCGAATATTGCGTAATATCCTGATACTCTCTCTCTCTCACTCAGTTTCCCAGAAGCGTATGTATATATATTTTTTAAGCTACACCTACATCAATCGAGGGAGCGAGAAAAAAAAATAAGAAAGAAGAAAACGAGGGGCAACCGTCTGTAAAATAGGTCACTGGATCAAACTGGTTCTGAAATTTTCAGTTTTTTTTCTCTCTGTTCTCACCCTTTTTTCCCTCAATTTTGCTCGCATGATTTTTCTGAACTTCCTCGATTCAAGTTTGACTGGTAAAAATCTTCGATAATGAGGGGAAACCTCGTCAGGACCATTAAAATTTTCTCTGCTCACCCTTAAATTCACCCAGACGTATAAAACTCTTAAAAAGGGATTCGAAAATCAAAATAAACGATTTTCTCATCATTCCTCGGCTTAACATCCTAATAAACCCATGCCAGTGTAACAGATGTCCAACAAAAAGATTTGGGACAACATTTACCCAACCATATGTCAATCCCTTATCATAACGTCTGTGTGTATATATATATACAAAGAGCAAAGGGACCATCGAGGGTCTATACCTCTGCCAATAAAGAAGTAACAACACCCGCCCGTATAGGCAAACATTTTCCCGCTAATCAAGCATCTCCACACTCGCTACCTTATACCCATCACCTTTCGAACTTCCTAAGTTTCCCACTCTCCCAATCAGCGTCTCACATACCGCCTTTCAAAGACACCATCATCCACACACATCTGAAAAAAAGAGAAAAACAAAACCGCGAATTCCCTATATACACACATCCACATTGAGGGTGATCGACCTCCGCTCTATCGCCATTTGTCTTCGTCCACTATATACGCGTCGTCGTGTCTTTTTTACTCTTCCTTTCATTCCTACTATACCTCCGTCGTCGCTTCTATCCGGTAGCGCAATCCATCCGCTCACCGCGGGTATTTAATTTCAGCGAGCCTCAGAGCTTAGTGTTTCAATCGAGATGAGTAATTATCGCAAAGTCGCTTTTGATTATGATACTCGAGGGAGCGCCTGCGAGCTAGCAGAATTGTCTTTTTTGTTCTCGTTCGCTACAGACTGCTGCTGTACACTGCTACGGGAAAAGGGTGTATATTGGTGAAGTGGAGCTGTATACGCAGCCGCAACTTAAGCTGAGAGAGAGGAGGCCGAGTAATTGTCGGTCGTTATACGCTGCACGAGGGAAAGAGTAGTGTAACGCTCGTTATTTAATTTTTTATTGGATTATTAGGTTAACGTCGTGGCCTCGCGACGTTGAGACATTATTCTGGAGTTTACTAGCTTTTAATTTATTTTGAAAGCAAGAAGAATATCGCTTTCATCTATAGCTTAATCATATGACTTTTACAATGCGCAACAACTCTACGTATATACTGAATTAAAGACTATTTCTTATTTTACAAATAGGATTTTTTTTTATTAGACAAGAACGTTAAACTTTTTTACTATTTCTTGGTAACAATTAAGTTATGGTTTAGAATGATAAAAATGGAAAGAAACAAGGTTTCAGGAAACATTCCCATCGTCAAATATCTGTACAAAAACGCCCATGCTTCTTACAAAGCTAAAGCAAAAAATAGTACGGAAAAGACCTATGCACTAAATCCGCCTCGAGTGGATACCCCAGCCATAACTAGTCGTAGCCAACGACGACGACGACCACGTCACGATAATACCCTCCTCTACTTCTTCAGCCATCGCCTTGAAGACTCGGCTAATTGAACTTTCTCTTTCAGTCGGGCGCTAATCCCCGGCAACGATTACGCTTTCTCTCCCTCTCTCTCCCTCTCGTCGTCCGCCACTTTGAGATTTTTTTTTTCTTGCACCAGCCACCTTTTATTCCTTTCTCTTAAGGTCCCGAGCGTCCGATCCCAGCTGTGAGCAGGAGAAAATGACAAAAAACGAGGTAGCATGAGCGACACCAACTCAATAATGCAGGACTCGCGACACAGAGGCGCACTCAAGACGCCCGGCCGTGTACAAGCGCTGGGGAATCGCGGGAGGCGGAATAACGAGAGAAAAAGGCGGTGTTGAGAGGGAGAGAAACCGCAAGAGGACGAGGAGAGAACGCTTGCTGATGAAAATTCGAGGGAGAGAAAATTTCCAGGTGAGCTGGATGTTAGTGGTATATCTTTTTTAGTTTTACGGGAAAGAATCATGACAACAAAATAGTTATTATTCTTAAAGGTATATGAATAAATATAAATATAAAGTTAAGGTAATTTAGCTCAATAGCGGTTTAGCGTATTTGTCAATACGCCATCTAGCGGCAATATTGATGAAATGCTTTCGCGCGTCTTCTTTATTCCGGACATATATTTGAATATATATTAACAATTGAAACAACAACGCTTGCAGAAACTGGTAAACTTCGTTTCGTCCTAAGCATCAAAACCCGTCATTCCCTCTCTCTCTCTCTCTCTCTCTTTCTTCTATCGCGCCACTCCAAGCGGCGAAATATTAAAATTTCAATCTTTCAGACCCATCATCCAAACACGCGCGCGACCTTTCTCTTTCTCGAGCATCCCTGTCCTAGATACTCACTCGCGACTACTACTAACACTTCGTTTTTCATAAACACAAACGACCCCACGCACGAACCTCTCTTTCTTTTTCTCTCTGTTTCACTTTTTCTCCCTCTCTCTCTCTCTCTCTCTCTTTCTCGCTGGCCTTTGTGCGTAATTATCGCCGGCACGGCTCAGTGGATTAAGCCTAGTTGCTTGTTTCTCTCTCTCTCTTCTTTCTCTCTCAAAGAAGAGTGTGAGGGTGGGGAAGGAGAGAAAAATCAGAGAGCCGTTATACACGCGAATGCTGCTACTACTGCTGTCTGTGAAAGGATCGCCGGCTCGCTTTTATCTTTGATTCCCCGCGAGCCGATCTTCATCCAGTTCTATCTCTTGCTTTCCCTCTCTCTCTCTCTTGTCTTTTATACGAGAGGGAAAGAGAGAGAGAGAAAAAGCAGAGGGAAAAAGAATGTGTGCACTCTCTCGTGAAAGGTTGCGCCGGAAACAACTCGCGAGATGGAAAGTAGGGTGAGCGCAGTGTGTATATATGTATGTGTGTGTGTGTGTGTGGTGTGAGTATTATGGGGTTGCATGCGAATGGCATTAGTGGTAATGAAAACGGGCTTATACGTGAGATGTTAAAGGTGAGTTTCTATGTGAGCTCTCGTTTGATGAATAGTTTTATAAGAATGGATAAAGTTATAGGCACTTATTGGGAATGATTCTATAACTTTATATTATTTCTTTGGAATGTATTTAGTGAACATAAAGGAATTATTCATTGACATATCACTATCTAGAAAAAAAAAACTAAAATGCAGATTGCGGTTTTTTTATAATTTAATTCTTTAATAAAAGCTTCTTTAATAACAAAAAAAATATTACTTCAATTACTCGGGAAAAAATGATCTATTTTATGATGTATTTTTATAAATATGAACTACATGAGCGTTATGGCAAGTTTACGAGTTCGAGTATAGTTACTAAACGAGTCATAGTAGCTCGAAAGTAGTAAAACGTAATAACTGGCAGCTGTCAGCCCTTTAGAAACCTTTGTCGAAATTTTACAAAAGAGTCTTTAAATAAAATATTCTTTTAATATAAAAATCATTCTCTTTCCTTACCGGAAAAATTGTTTGTTTGTAGTATCATTTATTAACGCTCTAGAAAATATTTCCTTAAACGCGAATTTAACAATTTGATAGTGCAGTAGTATGTGCAGATTACAAACATTTAACTAAAGAAAAGAAAGAGCTTCTTATTTTCAGCAAGACAAGCGTTGCACGACCATGGTAGCTTGTCTCTGGAAATCTCGGCATTCGCCCTGTTGCGGTCTAAGGAAAAACCATGGGAAACACCTTAGACAAGATTTAATGATCATCTGTATATCCATGTCTCATCAACTGTAGTCCTCAGAGAAAATTGGTTCTATTCAAAATTATGATAATGAATGTAATTATAGAATAGAGGAATACTTGTATTACTTCTATTGTTACACTAAAATTGTCACAATGTACAGAATGAAATTCTACATCATCAAAACTTTTACGGTTCTATATAGAAACGTGATTTTTACATAACAATAATAATAATAATCATACCGACAAATTTGTTCACTTAAACGCTGCCTCGTCATTATTTTTTCCACTAACACTCATTCCACACCAAATTACAACAACACATCGCCCCTCGCGACACTGATATCCCCCTCCAATTCACAGGAAAATTTTCCAATATCCGTATCCCCCTCTGCCCACCTTCCTTCTCCCAGTTGCAGGGGAAAAGCACAGCAGCAGCAGCTGTAGCGCCGTTGCAAAGTGCTCCTTTGCATTTCCGCGTCTCATTGTTCGGGCCTCTTTCTACGCGCAACAATAGGGGGAAGGCCGAAGTGTTTGCCGAACGCTACGTCGCCCCCCTAAAAGAGGGGGGGGGGAGAACCACGCTTTCTTTTCCACACGGAATCGTTCGTTTTCTCTCCCTATACGTATATATACGCATGGAAGAAGTGTTGAGTGGTCAGTATAAGAAGGAGATGACGATGAAATACGAAGGAATTGAGGCTTAACCCGTTTTCGAGGTAGGGTATATAGAAGGACAATGAATGCGCGAGGGATGAATTGGAAATGGAAAAAAAGGGGGTGGTATTGTGACGAGTGTCCGCGTCGTTTTGAGGCGAGGTATATAAGTGAGTCAAAGTAAATTGTAGCTCGAGTGGGTTAATTGGACTGTGGAAGGAGGTGTAAGAGAGTAGAAGGGTACTTGACATACAGAGATTGGGATTATAGTAAAAAATGGTTGAGAGAGAGAGAGAGAATGAGAGAAGTGCAAAATTTCTTAATGTATAATAACATTTAATTGCATGAAACAAAAGACTTGTTCATTCTTTATTATAGCCGACTGAATTCACTAGAAATTAATTTTTTTTTCTTTATACATTAAATTTTTTAATTCACCTCATTATTAATTAATAATATTTAATAATTTATTTTACTCATTTTAAAAACGTTTTAACTCTCTTTCGAACCTCATTTTACAAATTAAACTCTCTTCAACGCATATAATTACATCGACACTTACCCTCTAACGCTCGAAACTTAAAAAAAAAAACTTCTCCTCTCGCAGCATCTCTCCAAATTAAACGTAAAAACCATCCTCAAGGTAAATTACGTTCAACAAGTACGACATCCAATTACACACACACATACACATGCGCACGTATGCAAAGTGCAAAACGCGAGAGTGCGCGCATCTCGAATGAAAGCGGCCGCGCGTCGCGGAAAAAAAAGGCGCGTCTCGGCTTTTGTTCGCGAGGTAACAGCGCGCAAGCATTAAGACGACGACGGCGACGACGTGGAATAGGTATACGCGAAGTGGAAAACGAGAGGCATAGAGAAAAAAAAATAACGCGATGCTCGGCTTGACGCCTAGACTTGGCGCGAGCTTTGTGAACGCGAGATTAAATATTTTGCCTCGGATGGAATGTTTAATAGGTAGAGGCTTTTTTTTTTAATGATAAGCTGTGGTTTTTTTCAAAAGAAATTTTAAATTTTCGATTATTTAACATTTCATCCTAAACCAATTGCAAACGCATATATATCTATGAAAGAGGAGAGCCACTCGCGCGACTTGGCAGTCCTAATGAAATATTAAAACTGGCTTGAAATATTCAAAGTAGAAGCGTGCCACATCGATCGGCAACGCACACCTCATACTTTCGTTATATCAAATTCCTTATACGGACACCGAATTTCAATCTACCTACGGTATAAATAATAAAAAACCTGGTAACGCAATACCCACGCGACTACAGGAACTTTCACTTTCGCTTAGTAGTTCATTGAAAGTTTTGGTCTGTTATGATTTTCCATAAAGTAGCGAATATTTTCTAAATATATATTAGATCACACACAATTACATCTTTGGATCTACACTCGTTAAATGAAATAAAATATATTTCTAGAAACCATATTATATTCTCTCATGGTTTTCTAGACTTTTTGAATGAAATGAATAATTCAAATTTTTTTTTTCCCCGGCCGTTATCCTATTCTATTCTTTCATTAACCTACATTTTTCCCGCTCGAACGGGCGGAGGAAAAGAAAAATGATGAAATTTTATTATCATAATAATTTATACCTACTCGTTTTCTTTAGCTGCGTGTGAAAAAGAGATAATTAATCCAGAATTTCAAAATTACTTTCCGCACCTTGGCAACATTCAAACAACTTTAAAAATCACGAAACTGCTTGTCCTTCGTGACCGTCATTACTCTATATAAAGATGCGTCAGTAAAATTTCACTGAAAATAAATAATAAACTGAATATATAGAAAAACTATATTTCCTTGGTGACCAATAAGCTTACCAATCACTAATATAAGAGAAGAAAGAACCCAAAACAACAAGAGATTACGTTATACAATTCGCTGATCCATTACAAGAGACCGCACATCATAGCCCACATCTTACCATTACAACGCATACTCTCCCAATAACTTTCACCACCAACCATAGCAACCATGCCAACACTCCCATTATACACCTCACCCCTTTCGCTCTCATCCTCCTATTTCACTCCTAATCCCATGCTCTGTCTCTATACCGTACGTCCTACCCATATAAACACACACACACAGAGACCGGCCGGATCATTAGATTACGCGCGAGTGCGCCTAATTCAGTCGCAGAGGTGCGCGTGCGCGCCATTTTGCTACCCGTAATTGATCTGTTGCCTGCCGGTGCGCGTATATACAGAGAGAGAGAGACGCGCGTCGTGCTTACCGGTGTATGTATATATATATACACACCAAGTGACTGAGAGTGCTAGGAGACACATACACACACAAAGGCGAGTGATTAGGTTGCTCCTACAGCAGCTATAGCATGGTAGCATCAGCTGCTAGCCAGGGGAACTGTGACGTAGTTGCTGACGTTTCGGTTCAAGTGGTTTCGGTGCGTTTTAAAAGTGCAAAACGAACGAGCGTTAAGGGGTTTGGATTGAAGTATTATTGTCTTGTAATTCACTGGATCTTTTTATGTAGCGTATGCTCTTCTATCCCTTAATATGCTTATTCTATTACACCACTAAGTCTTAATGAAATCAGTCCGGCGTACATTACTATTCAACGATGCGTAAAACCACGTTCGTATATATATATACACCATCTCGTCGTCCACTCAGCAATTACCATTTCATGAGATCTCGTTCCCTTTTCTATCTTATCTCTGTAATAATCATCCACCCGCCGAAAAATACGATTAACCGTATATATATATATATATATATATACTCGTCAAAAACAAATGCGCATTACACCGATAAATCCAAGGGAAAACAATGTGTTTCGCAAGCGCCAAGAGTGCGATAAATCCTAGTGGCAAAAAGCTTCTAGCGGTAAAACCAACAGCCACAAATGAATAAACACGAGAGACAACAAAGCCGTAAGCAAGTTCTTTCAACACGCGCAAGTGCAATAATCAGAGGACAACAACGCGTGCCAGTACCAGACGTCGCTGTGCGGTATCTCGAAAGACAACAAAAAAAAAACGTGTATATACTATGCTTGTAGCAATTCTTTTCTTTTTTATTCTACACCGCGAGCACGAATAATCCGGGCAAAGTAAACTAGCCGAGGGTTTTGCAGCTGGCATTTATTGCGCTGCTGTTGTGAAAGAGCTAAGGGTTCGTGTAATTTTTAGATATATAGAAGTGAACGTGAACGGTGACTTTTTTTTGTCACGGTGGTATATAAGTACGTTTGTATATAAAGTGGGAGGAAAAAGGTTTTTCTCTTGTAGTGAAAGAGGGAGTAGCAAAGTGATGTAATTTAAGCGGTTATGAGGTACGATGCGCGCTGGATTCGTTGAGGTTTAAAGAAGTGCTTTGTTGGTCTGGATTATGATGGGTTTCAGCGTGTTGTTGATGAACCGAATTAGGTTGAATTGATGCATTTTTAAGAGTTTCTTTATGGTAGCATAAATTTCATTAATTATTTGAAAATAGTAATTAAAAAAAAATTGAAAAATTTTCATTCAACGAAGTCACCCCGACCTCTCATATTTTCTCTTCAACCGATAAAATCTCGAATTTTCCACGTAACTCATTACTCGCGGGGAAACTCCTCGAAAGCAGCAGCAGCAGAAGCAGCCCATCGTCTTCGCCGATCGATTAAGCTTCGAAGACTCTCTTTCATTCATTCGTTCGGGATCCCTTGCGCCTTTCTCTTTCTTCTTCTGTTCTCGAGGGCAGAGCACCGACTCGCGTTCGAAAAGTTTCGCAATTTACATAGACGCTTATTCCGTATGTACCTCTCCTTCTTTCCAGCGCACACTGTAGCGAATGAAAAAAAAAGTCACGTAGTTCGACGGTTGCATTTATGCGTGTCATTCCGTGCGTCGTCAATTTGCACCTTGTATATAGATGTACGTGTAGGCTAAGCATTAAACGTTGGAGTAATCTCTATAGTGGTAGTTTGATTTAATGACTGTTGAGGAGTATGCTTGTTTCGTTATGAAAGTTACTATAGTATATTCCCGAAAGCAATTTTCAAATAAATTACAGCGTTTCTGGAATTTTCAAATGATGGCGTAAACAGAAGAAATGAATTATTTGACAGTAAGAGTTCCTTCGATGGGAAATATCTAATATTGAAAAGACATTAATCTGAAGAAGTCAGCTCGAGCGTATATACCGTATAGATATATATGTATAGACGATCCTAAAGCCATTTTGAAAACGCAAAAGTCATTTTTCAAATATGGATCCCTACGGGAGTCATATATTTCCATGCTAGGAAAAGTCTGATCATAGAGGTTTTAAAATCAAATAGTCTAACGGGAGACGTAAAACCACTTTTACAGGAAATACACGTTTTCTCTTGGAAATCTTCTGGCAAACATGCCACAATCCCATCAAATCCACTCGACTTATCGATGTCTCTGTTCTCGTATTACGTATTTTTTTTTCTTTTTTAACAAATATAAATTCTTTATCCACTTATCAACACTGCGAAAAAATCAAAACTTAGATAATCTTAAAAATCCTATTCTAATTACTTCTATGTACCAGTTACCTTAAAAAGTAGCTAATCCAGAAACCAAGCGCACCCCATCCAGTACAAAAGTGTAACAACTTAACCCAAATTCCAACAGAACGTATAGCTACAATCAACAACGTCAACTCCATCAGGTACTCCTAGCCCCATTTACCAACACGCAATTCTTCCGCAATACAAAGAAACCCTTCCAGCATCCACTCATCGTCCTTCCCATCAACGCGCACTCAACATCATCCTCCCACGCGCCGAAAACCTTCCCGGGACCGAAAAATCCCCTTACAAACGAGGCCATTGCGCATCCATCCTTTAGCTCGTTCTTTTCTCTCTCTCCCTCTCTTTCTGTCTCTTACTCTCCTGCAGGATCTCCTTCCTACTCTTGCACGCGTATCGACCGGCTGCAGCAGCACCAGCAGCAACTCGCGAGTTATAACTCGCCATGTATGTGTGTGTCTGCTGCGTGTGTGGGTATATATGTACGAAGGAGTAGAGAGCCTGGGAATGCCGATATTTCCAGAGAAAGAGAGGAGAGAGAGAGAGAGGGAAAGATCGAACATCGTGCATCGCATGTATATAGAAAGTGTGTAATAATAGGTGTGGGAACATTTTTGGTATTACGAAGGTGTATGTATTAGATAATAAAAGTATTGTAATACGTTATAGTGAACCAATCAAAATACCTTATTTGTAAGAATCTCCAGTAGATAAGTAAACCAATCATACCAATGTACATGCATACAGTTCTAGCTCATCCATCAAACCTCTAAAACCACATCCCAGAGGTATACCCATATTTACATAGACGTTACACACAGCATATCAACTTAGATATGAATCAGTATTATTCTTTTTTCAAATCTCGCCACAATTAGAATCGCAATGATTTTTCCGGTTGCAGAAACTTCTATTTCACTACTCTATCTCTCGCGTACGATGCGCGCTCACGCAATTAAAAGATAAGATCTGCTAGAGGTTAGAGAGATTTAGGGCTTTTTACGGTAGTCAAGTGGCACTACCGGCTAGGCAAATACGACGTACACGTATGTACGCTAAGGTAGAGTATAGTGGTTCATTTGCGTACGCTGGGCGATGTTCGCGTGGATTTACGGAACAGTGATCATGGACGACCTGCACGCGTTGGTATAATGGAGTGGTAATCAGAGTCTATGCGGGGAAAAGATATGGTGAAAGAATGGGAAGTTAATATGTCGTTCATATATATACAGGGTGTCCCAAAAGTTTGGACATACCTAAATATCTCAGAAAATAAGGGCGCTAGAAAAAAACTTTAAATATTAAAGTTTTGGGAAATCAAAACGGCGATCTGATGGTAACCTTGAATTTGACCTTGAGTTTGAGCTTCAAAGTCATTTGAATTTTTTTTAAATAGAAACCCCCATTTTTCACACCAGATTCTGAAAGAGCGGGAAATTTTACGTCCAAAAAGATAGTTTTTAATTTTCAAGAATGACCTTCAGAAGGTGTCAAAAATAGGGGTTCCTATTTAAAAAAAAATCACGTTGATCTTCAAAATGATTTTGCTCAAGGTCAAATGGTCGCCATCAGATCACTGTTTTGATTTCCCAAAACTTTTGTATTTAAAGTTTTTTCTAACGTCAATACTTTTGGGACATCCTATATATATGGACATGATTACGTATTAAATTCATAGATTTATTCATAGAGAATATGAATGTTCTCACGTTGCTATCTTAAATCCTTTAACACCATAGAAGATTTTGAAATCGGAAACAAAGCACCGACTATACTCTACACATTCACACTCTATACACAGGGAGGTTATTCTACGCGGGCATATTCTACAGAAGCTTTTCGATAGAAAGGAGCATTTTCTACACAGGCATATTTTTCACGAATACATTTTGCCGGAAATAATTGCGTGGAATAAGTTAATATTATGAAATAATTGTGTCCAGTATACTCTCTTAGAAATTATCACAAAAAGCTCAGGTCCTTTCAAAATTTTCACCGACAAGCTTCTTGTGTAAAGTGTGTCGGTGTAGAGAATGACGGTGTACAGAGTATGCTCTTTTTGAATTTTCTATCGAAAAGCTTGTGTAGAGTACGTCGGTGTAGAGAAAATCTGTGTAGAGTATGTCCGCGTAGAATAACCTCCCTGTGTAGAGTGTGATTGTGTAGAGTATAGGCAGTGCAGGAAACAAAATTTGAAAAACTGACAAAGAAACGTACCTCCTTCGAATTGAAAAATAGCAGCCGTGAGTACTAAAAATATCACAAAACCAAGGAACAAAGAATTTTGTCAATAGCGATCGATTCTTCTTTACAACCAAGACGAAGACTGCAACTCCAGTTCCCTCCTCCAATACAACCTCTCGTCATCATCGCGCTGTTAGAAAAACGCGAGAATCCGATTATTTCGGCACACCGGTAGCAGTTATCATCCATGCCTTCGTATGGAAAATACGAGGAACGAATTGTCCGCATACAAACTCGCTCCGTTGAATAACAAGTGGAGAGGAGATGGGAAAGCGGAATATTTTAGCCGAACGCTGCTCCTCTCGCTTACGCATGCACGCGGGTAATTTTTTCAGGAAATGTTTGTCTTGAATACACAGACAAGCAGCGTGCCTGTATATATATATATGCGCATTGATAAATATTTACGTATATGCGTATCGAATATCTCGTAATAAGAGAAAGCGTGAACGAGGACGTGGATAATTTCAAGCCGATAACGACTGCATTAGTAGGAAAAGTTTCGGGAGGCGCTATATACGCATTCAACGCTCGAGTTATTTAATGGCCACTTAAACGGCATCGCGACTAATGTCTATGGCTTTACGACGCTCATGGTGTAACTTTGCTAAAATTTCCGCCGAGAGTTTCCCTCGTTTGCCTTTTACGCTGTATATATACCCTGGTAATTATCATCATCGTCATCACTATCATCATAGCACTTTTTAAACAAACAAAACTATTATACCATGATCAAATGGAATAAAATCACGTTAAAACCTACCCCCCACACACACACACACGTTACAGTTCACTAACCAATTATATTATCGACACAGTATGCACATCATGCACAACTTCACATCCCTATATAACGCAGCCAAAGAAACCAAGCTATTCCACATTCATTCGACAAAAACACGACGTCGAGCATCATCCTCTCTCCATGTCCATACACACACACATACTCTCCCTTCCTCTCTCTCTCTCTCTCTCGCTTTATGACCTGGAAAATTCAAATTGAGCTCGGCCCCGAAACTGTCGTCGACGTCCACGTCCCTCGTCCACCCCTTGCACACGAATTAGAATTACCGCGTGCTCGTCCAGGGATAATACGGCGTATGTGTGTGTATGTGTGTGTGTGTACTCGCTAGCCTTTGGGAGAGCTCGGTGAGATTAGATTGGGTTCGTTCATTATGCTATAGCAGTGTTGACTAAAGTAATGTCGGCACACGCGTCCGTGGTATAGGGACGAAGTTAAGATTATTATAGGAGAGAGTGAGAGAGGATGTGACACGTAGGGTTAAGGGTTAATAATGCTGATACGTGGTTCATGGCGAATGCCCGTTAGTGAGAGTTTAGGAATTCTCTTATTTTTTTTTTTTTGTTTTGTTCTCTTATATATATTAATTAACGGAAAGAAATCTGCACACACGATAATATATATATATATAAATGGCGCACGTGAGTGAACGGAACGAGGGAGCTAATTAGAAAATATTGAAAATCTATTAGCATTTCATTAGCCGCGCGCATCATTTACACACGAGGAACGCGCGACGACGGCTAATGGTATTTCCTCCTCCTATACTCCGCAACCGTTTGCCTATCGGTTATTGATTTAAGAATACTTCCGCGAAATGGTACGAGCTTGTGCTGCAACTCTATATACACGCGTTATAACGAAACAAAGAAGATGAAGAAAACGAAGCAACGATAATTTTCTCATTATATATTTCCGTAATTATTCGGAATTCCTATATACGCGATAAATACTTCTCTGTATACAGGGGTGATCTCGGTACACCACTCGCGTATATAGAGGCAAAAACGAGAGAAGCGAAAAAAAAACCTAACATACTGGCAATGTATCTTCTTAATTAATATCTCGCACGAGTAGGAGAAAGAGAGAGAGAAAGAGGGTATAGGACGCGGTTATTGCTTTCGAACTCAATAAGTAGAAAGTAAACTTACCAGCCGCGGCCTGACTCGCGCAAACCTCGACCCTTTGGACTTTCACATTGAAACTCTATATCCTTCTCTCTCTCTCTCGAGTTCTCGTAGAAATACAATTTACCTCTCTCTCTCTCTCTCTCTCTGGTTCTCCATAGCCAATTACTTCTCGCACCAAAATCCCGGTCATTTATTTGTGAGTGGGAGGGACGGGAATAATAGTTGAGAACGAAAAAGGGACGCGGTGTGGATAAGAGCGATCGTAAAACGCGTCGAGTGGACGCGGAGGAATAGCGGAGAGGTTATTCAAAGTTATGGTAGGTTTTAAATATATATTTTTCGTTGTTAATTGTCGATATATAACTAATGTAACGTAAAATAAAAAATATAAAGTACCCATCAGAAGGTAAAAAGTACATAATATATAGAAACAGTTGGGAGAAACCTTCATTTCAAATCAGTCGCAATTTACAGAAAAGAGTCCAACCTAACAAACCTGGCCGTCCACTTAACAACGACACTCGTCGACTAAACTAAAGGGAAAAACGGACATCCGGTGTGCTTTTACGGACATCTCATTTGTCTTCGCAGGCACAAGTATGTGTGTGTGTATGCTTTGCCACAAAGTGCAGAGGATATTGAGAAACTTGCCGCGTATAAGTTGGCCAATTAGTCGATTGAGAGGAGATTTATAGCACTCGTGTATATGTAAGTATGTGTGTTGCCTCACGGCTACTTTCATCTGTATATATATAGGTAGAAGGGGAGGTGGAATGGTAACGGCGAATTAGAAGGCCTGCGGGGCTATCTTTATTAGGCTTTTGAGCCTAAAGTGGGTACATATGGGTGGGATTGTTTTTGGGGAATGGGGTTAATGAGGTGGATTTAAATGAAATAACGGGGATGGGGAGAGAGAGAGAGAGGTCCTTGTCTATAGTCTATCTTTTTTTATTGGCTGGAAAATCAATTATATTTATTTGCTAAGTGGATGGTTACGTACGACAAATTGTAGTGCGTATTTTTGGGAAGTATATGTAAAAGGAAATGGCGACCTAATTTTTTTTAAGTGGCAGGAAATATATAGACGTAATTTGAATTCGCTAAACTATTATAACATTTTGAATAAACGTGCGTAGTCGAGAGAATGTTTGTATGTGTGCGGGTTCTATTTATATTTTATATCATGGAGATCGAAGAGATTTGACTTTAGTTTTAGACCAAATGATTCAGCAGTGTAAAGATAAGCTTGATATTTTTGAAACCGCAAACTCGAACGATATAATTGAATTTCACACGCGAGCGAGCTGTTTGTTATCTTTACATTAACGATTGGAGAACTCAAATAGAAATTTATATGTGTATAACAGACAATAATGGTCAGATCGATTATAAAAATATTTATATAGTATTATTATATTGTAATGTATAAATGTTTATAATTTACCTTGTTATTGACGAAAAATAAATTTCGAATATTTATCCGATTTATTGTGTATATATATACAAGCTGGGACAAAATACACAACTGTCGAGTTTCAATACTGTAATTCAATATATGCGGGTTTAACGTGAACTGAAATAATTGTTTATTTACTAGCTGTCTCCTCTTGAATAAAATTCATCGCGTTTATATTCCGCGTACGATGGCTGATTTAACGTATATAAATATAAAACGTCGAATTAAAAAATATCATGCGATTTATCGGATAAAGATTATTTAAATGCCATCGTAAGCGTACACTCACACACACACATATACATATATAACCCAATAATAAGTTATTACTCGCTATATACAACCAGTAAAAAAGCGCCCAAATAACATCCATTTATATAATAAAACCCCCTCTGATATATCACAAACGCTCCATTAATTGCACAGTCCAAATAAAAAAAAAAACCTATACATCGGTTCTCAAGACCATTCACGTAATCGTCATGACACGATTATGGACCTAATTTATTAAAACGCGCGGAGCAATTCGTCGCGGCTATATATACTAAAAATATATATACACACGTATGCGCGCGTCGTGATTTCGCGCTTCCGATATGACTAATTGCACATACGCGCGTATACGTATATGATCGCGTGTCTACGCTGTACAGCAGGTACGAGCCGAGAGTTCGTGAATGAAAAATTGACGACGCGCGGGTGCGCGCGAGCTTTTGTGGCCGAGGTTTAGTTGGATATTTGAAGGTCGACTGGAAAAAATATGAGGACGAGTGCATACATATATATATATATATGCGAATTTAGTAGTTTGAACGTTTTTGTGTGTAGTGGGCGGTTTGAAGAGTGATATGTTTAACGTAGGAATTTGTTGCCACTATATACGGCTACTTTTAATTCTATACGCGTGTATGCGCTTTGAAAACAATGCGTATAATGGGATAATTAATGTGGACAGCCGGTTGGAATTATGTGTATGACTTGAGTTTCAGTGTATTCCTAACGGTAACTTATTTTTTTGTATTAAGTTTATGATAATAATGATGAATTTCTCAAAACCTCAATGTTTTCTTAAAATAATAATCAATTTAGCGCAGACTCCGACATCTAAATTACCTAATACCTTAAGTCTTAAATATCGCTTATACACGCGAAAGGCAGTTGAAACTTTGCGGCAACAACCTTGAAAAGTAAACACGCCTCGGGTCGCAAAGTCGACGGGCACACTCGCAAATCCTTTAGCGGTGAAAAATCGCATGAAATATATTAATAAAATCGTTTCATTATATATTCATATACGAACCTCTCATCTAATATATATATAATACCGATTATATATATATATATATATATATTTCTGTTTATGTGCATATATATATATATATGCACATAAACAGAAATTAACACTTTATCGTACACAAATATAATTTTTAAAAACATCATCAACCGACAATCAACCAAAAAAAAAAGAAAACAGCTCCATCATCGCGAACACCAGTTCAGGGCCGCGTTGGTTGTGAAATCCGGCCCTCGACACGGTTCCCTGGGAAGGCCCTTGACCCCGCGCGCGTGTATATATATCTCCGATACTGACTTTTCACGCGCGCGTGAACGGCGGAAGAAGAAGAAGAAGAAAAAAAAAGGTGCATAGAAGGGCATCGCCGATAAGAAGAAAAAGGGGGGCAAGTGCAAAGCGCGCGCTCGCTCGCTCGCGGCGCAGGAAACGACGCGAAGCCTTTGACACGTACGAGTGGGAAGCGTTTAACGAGCGGCTCTATTCATTTCGGGGTTGGTTGTCGTCGTGGTGGGGTTTTTCTTTTTTTTAAAGGTGACGACGAGGGGTGTGCATATGCTGCTGCGGTGGACAGACACATATATATATATGGACAAGGCCGAACGGGATAACGAAGTCCGCCCTTCCTTTTATGTGGCTTTTTTCGTGCGGCAGTAGAGGGAGAGAAAGAGTGGTGGACTTGGTTGTGCGAGGAAAAAAGAGAGGGTGAGATGGTTGGGTAATGACCGCGGTGGATTGAATTTTCGGAAGGAAGTTGGGTTTGTTAGACATACTGGCTCTGTGTGTGTGTTGAGGAAGTGGTCGATTCGGTATTGGGGAATAGATAATTTGTTCGGTTCGACGTTTGGAAAAATGACGACTGTAGTTTCTATATTATAATGATGATTGTTCAATACTAATGTTGGATATTTAATAGATAACCTTTATACATAAAATTCCTTATTCCGTTAAGTCTTTTGATAAAACAACTTACATAAAACTGACGAGGCATACTACAATTCCATTAATCATATAAGGACAACACGAATGAAAAATTTCTTTCCATAACAACCTTGCGCCCCCTCAACAAACCAAAAAAGAAAAAACTGCACGCACCTCAAAAGCTCCCCCTAAAAAAACTTCCTTTCCCCCCGAAAGACCCCAAGAATCAAAGTTCACCAAACTCACACACATACACTTATACAACACCGTAACATTTCACAAACTTGCCTCGTCTCGCGCGGGACGAAGTAAATATCAAAGTGGCAGCAGTGCGACTATACACGGGTTTATACAAAAATCAATGACTCGGAGAAATAATGTAGGTGGATCCCGGTATTCGCGCTCGATTTACGCTGCCTCCTGTTTATGCGAATTTTGCTAGCGGTTGGGCTTGGCTATATGTATATATAGGTACGCATGTTGCTGAGCGTTGGAGAGTGGCGGGATTATTTCGTTCGTTAGTTTAAGCGATGGATGATGCTTGCTCGGATAATTAAGTGGAAATTTCGAGCCGAGAAGAGAGTGAGAGAAGCTGGTTTACTTTGGCTGAGTGAACTTTTGTATATAGGGGGCGGCTGCTGTGATTGAAGCTAATTTTGTATTGTATACGATGATAAATAAACTATAACCTTGTTATTGAGAAAGATCAAGCAGTGAAACCAACATAATATAGTTTATTATTCATTCGTAATTACACTTTTCTGCTACTTCCGTACCATCATTCATATATATATATGATTTCCCATACGATTCTTTTCGATGAAAAAAAAAACATTCATTTTCTATTTATCGTGCAAAAAAATTGCTCTCACACACGTATATACACATATTCGCACAGGGATTATTGCTAATACTTCTTTCGTTCGCGTTCTGCCTACGGGCAAAGAGTGGCTCTGGGATAAAATAAATAAAACCGTTTCTCTCTCTGTCTTCTGCGCGCATATGTGTACACGTATATATATCCAAATAGTACGGTAGGTAGCACACACACATACAAACACACACAAAGCGGTAATAAAAACTTAACTTTCAATCGCCGCAGGGGGAGTAACTTCGTTGCGCGAGCTTATGCTTTTTTTCTCTCCTTCTTTCTCTCCCTTATTCCCTGACTCTCTCTCTATATATAGACACGTACTATTCCCTCTCTCTCTCGCTCGAGATTACATTTTGTTTAGCTCGGCAATTGCGGATGGAGCGCATGGCTACTATACTGTATACGTAAAAAAGGATTTATTCGGTTTTACGCGCTGTTGATATTGCCGCGGTATTATATTACGCGCGGATTTATTTTTAGGGATGATGTTGTACTGATTCAAGGTGTGTGTATATATATATTTCGTGCTTTCTCTACTGCATTTCGAATTTTTTTTTGTCTACCACCGTGATAAAATATAATTGGGTAGCTTTCTTATTTTTCACGTTATATTCCTTACTTTTTATTACAATTTGTGAATATAAAGTGGCAAACAATTGCATTCTGAACAACAACGTTAGCTTTACCCATTCATTTACGCATAGACACTCGGAAAAGTAAACTAAACTCAAACTTTAGAGAGTTGAACCGTGAATTCTCCGAAAACGTAACATCAAAGGGAAAACCACAGCAAACTTACACTAAGCTTTCCCCCAAATCACACCACAACAATCTGAACATTCTTATACACGATGTATACCAGTGGTACAATTCAGTTGGAAAGAGCTATCCTAACTCTATTGGCCAATTGCTTTAACATAATATTTCCCATGCTATCTTACAATATTGATAAATTTTATCAATATAACAAACCGAAAAATCAATCGAATACACCTCCACCTTTCTCAATCATTGTTACCAACAATACCCTCAATCTCAATTGAATCCAACCCACTCCAACGAAATATTCCACACCAAGTCATTACACCATCTCTCTCCAATCATTCCGCTCGACGCGTTCCTCTAATTCGATCCCTCCTTGTTCTCCTCTCCTCTCCCTACTCCACTTCTCGCCTTCGAATAGCCTTCGGTAATTGCTCACCAGGCCTAACGATACACCAAAGCTCACCTCCCACACCGACGCTGCTTTAAAATCTCCAAGTACCGAGTGGCTGCAATTACCGAGTAGCAGCAGCAGGAGAAGGCGAATAGTCGATCGCGGTTGGTAATGGGAGGTGCGATTAGGGAAGAGAAGTTCCTCCCCGCGGCGATTTGAGGTAGGTATGGGTGGAAAATCATTGTCGAACCTGGATTGTTTAGGATCGGAGATTAAGATTGGAGAGAGTTAAGGTGGGGGTAGCAGTGTGGATCGTAATTATGATGTAGAAAACGTGTAGATGAAATTATTAATGTGACCGAAGAAGAACGGTGTATCGGTCGTAAACTATCATCCGAAATTATATAAGCATACTCCACAGCTAACTCTGATAAACTCCAACTTTAATATTCACGGATTAAAATTATACCAACAACAGCTATATATGCGGATATAATTATCGGGATCTCAATAACGCGGGCAACGACTAATGCACCGATTTAATACGCTCAAAACCTTTCGATATACAAAAATTGCATAAATTATACACCTACGCGAAACATCATTAAAAAAAGAACCTACCCCACGTGTACCATATATCCCTCACCATTTATACACAAATATACACTTTAATATAACGCTGCGCTACGCGGCGGTGCATATACGCTTACGAGTAAATATTAACGTATACTTCGCGAGCTACGTGAAATGAAAAATCTCGTCTCTTTTCGCGAAGCGGGAGAACACGAGCGGTGTTGCTGCTAAAGGGAAAAAGCATGAGGAGTAGGCGGAAAGGCCGGCAAAAGCTAATCGCGCCCACGCCCGATAATCGACGCCCACGTATATAAGCGTTAACGCGGCTATATACGATAGGCAAGGCCACGTGAAGCGTACGCGGATAGGTTGTAATGTAGCGGTGGATATGCGCTGATATGTGGAGAGAGAGAGAGGTATTTTGAAATGAATTTTCAAACTATATATATGGGGTACGTGGGATATATGAAGTTTGAACTCGCGGTTTTTACGAAAATGAAGGGTGTGGGTAAAAGAGTGGGTTGGTGTAGGGAGTTTGTTTTAGAATACTGGTAGTATTATATCGTGTATAAGTAGGATTTAAATGTATAGTTGAAGCTTTTTAACGTAATACTTCTACACTTAGGTACAATTTATACTAAATCCTGCTAAATTCATAAAAACAAATAACAACCTACGAAGCACCAGCAGCAGCACAAAGTGCGCGTCGCTGGATTAACAACGAGCGTCGACTCGTTCGATATATCTTTACGGCCACTGTCGGTGTTACTCGTGGCAAGAGAGGCGCCGTAATCCGCTGACCTCCCCTCAGTTCCTCTGGTTTATGTATACTCGAACGTGCGAGGGTAGAAGAGTGCGGTGTTTAGGAGAGACAGTTATGCTGATTTTGGTACGAGGCAGAAAAGAAAAACAACACAGTAGTGGTACATTACTTGTATATATACGTATAAGCTACTGAAAATACACAGACATATATATATCTTTGAACAAGAACCCATATATATACACTTGCTAACGATGCTTCACTACTACTACTACTACTACTCTAACCACAAAGTAAGCGCGAGAAAAGAACTTGCCACGACGACTCATGCCGTTACGCGTGAAAATTCGCGCGCTACCACTTAACTTTCAAGTATTCTCTGAGTACGCTACGCCCAACCTCCCTTTTTTTTCTTCTCACTCTCGCCTTGGCTGCGTTTGACACTTGGCCGCCGCGGAAAGCATTCCTCGCGTCTGGTTGCTCAAAGCGAGCTCTGCCGGGTTCTTTTTTGTGGACTGCGACTGCGTGCATGTAGAGGAACGTAGGTTTTTTTTTGGGTTCATGAAAATGTGGCGAAAGGTGGTGGATATATATACATATATACTTTAAATGCATTAAATGTTGTTACAGCAGGTGCGATGACTTTGGTTCGGTGATTTTAATGAAGTGTACAGTGAGCGTTTTGTGTTGACTGTTGTAGTGTTCGGTAAACCTTGCATAAAGTCGCGACTTTCACGACGAAAGTACCATAACTTTTGCTATACATAAAAAAAAGAAAACAGAAAAAAATAAGTACACTTTACGGTATCGCAAATTTGATTTGTGTATTATGGCGATTCCCTAATTAAGCAACAATTTAATGTTCAGCGGCGCGCGCTCGTAACTGGTATTTATTATACCTGGGCGTTGCATTAATCAGGCGCGGATTCGACAGCGTCTGGTTTTATTAACGCTTAACTAATTATTATTGCTGTTATGAATGCGATGGCATCATTCCTCCTCGCCTTCTACCCCCCTCCAACCGACCGGCTAGTACATAGATATTAATTGCCGGGCTTAATTGTGTTGATTTTAAATGAGGCGCAGTAAACCGTGGAAATTTATAAATATGATTTCGCACACATCGCTGAGCGCCATTCTTGATTTATTGATTACCATCAAATTTCCTAGTATATCCCAGTAATTAACACGCGTGCATTATGTCTATATTTTTAACGCACTATACACTATATGAGACAAAAGATTTCTTGACGCAAACGAATCGTTCAATGGGGCCATAAATATTGCGATACTTGTGGTCAAGTCATATTTATAAATATAGTTAGTGGTTCGTTGTTAACTGTTAATACGTCATTTATTTGATTTTAAATCATCGTGAATTAGTACGAAATGAATATTCATTAATAGAAATGTTATACTTGGTTCAACTATTCAAATGAACCGTTTCTTGTAACGCTTAATGAATCACAATCGGAGCTAGGAATCACTTTTTCAATCTATATTTAACCATAAACATTATTAATTCTATAATTTAGTATTAATATTTGCTCTATACAAACTCCCCCATCCAACTACTTAAAAACCCCCAGCTCGGTGAAAATCTCACTCTTCCATTCACTCTACCCTTCTCCGCACGCAAGACAAAAAAGACCTAGCCGTTAAAGCCACCTTCACTATATATGGGGGAGGAGGGGAGGAGTAAAATCAAGTCGACGTTGCTATACTGCTGCTGCTACTGCGGCGAAGCAACTTGATGAACGAGCTGTCAGTTCTTCCCTCCGCGGAGAGGAAGACGCTCGCGCGGTTAATTTTGAATCGGGCGCCCCGCAGGCGCTTTTTGCAAGATGCCGCAGTGTATACAGGAGGGGGAAGAGTTTATTGGCCGCTGGAACGGTTTTTATGTCTCCGTTATTTAGTCGAAAGAGATTCATGCGAGACACTGATTTTTTTGTAAACGTTAGGTGCGAAGAGAAAGGTATATCGGCTATCGAAAAGTTACAAATCCACTATATACACGAAGATTAAAAAGAAATGAATCAATAAGAAACGGTACAATATCGTTGTGAACAAATACACGCGTGCGTGTAGGGACCATTTGCGAATATCGTTTGTCTGTATAATGAAACTTATGTTATATATACGTATATACACGGCCGTTGCCTCTCACGTAACAAAAAGCTCGCAAGCGTCCGCGCGCGCCATTATGATGCTAAGTTTCTTTTTACAAAGAGACACGCGCGCGCGCGCGCGAAGGAAAAATACAAAGAGAAGAAAACTTTCCTCTCTCTCTCTCTCTCTCTCTCTCTCTCTGCACACCGCACCGTCTCGAATTTCATGCAACTCGGAACTTTATATTGTACCCGCCCAAGCAGTTTGTTTGTCTTCCCGCTTCGCTAATCTTGTTTTGCAATTTCACTTACTCTTTCTCTCTTTTTCTCGGACGACATTTTTTTATTTTTTTTAATCGCGTGTATATTGTAGTCCAAGAGAGAGAGAGAGAGAGAGAGAGAGAGAGAGAGTTGCGCGATTCGAGGAAATGTAAGAAGAAGAACGCATGCGCAGTAAGGGTTGCAGAGAAATATTCGGTGTTGTTACGTTGTTGTAATCGATGATTATATATTGCGCTTGACGTAAAACAGTAGTGTATTTAAAAAGCTTTTAATTTAGAATAATAATAATAATAATTGTTTATGAACGTCGATATAAAAATAAAAATAAAAAAGCGACCATCAATTGAAAATCAGTCACTTTACACTGCCCTGAACCCCATAACAACAACTTCTTTATATATACACACATATTTTTATCGTCGCAAAAACGTCGTGTTTCGAGCCATCTTTCTATATACACTATCGCAACCCCATTCGAGCACAAATCTCCCAATAAAACCTTACAAAATCAAAACGATCTTCCTACTCCTCACCTCCTCTCTCTCTCTCTCTCTCTCTTACACATCTATACATACACATACACGCATATCTTCCAGTCATAAAAACCATTCGAGAATTGCTACGAGGGGTTCTTTCAAACTACCACGATGTCCCACACTGCGCGCATCTCCCGCGCGGCTTATATATATCGTGAAATAGCCACATTCGTGTGCTCACTCGCGCATTGTGCTTATTTAGCCTTTACGCGCGCGCGCTACCGTCTCTCTCTTTCTCCCTTACATAAACATGAGGGAGGGAGGGGGAGAGAAACGCGCGCTCGGGCGCACAAAAATGCGAGCTCGTAGTAGAGAGAGAGAGAGACGAGAGTTGACGAGATAGTAAAAATCCGGGTAAGAGGTTTCATAAAGCTGGAGTGGACGTGTTTTTTTTTCTCTTTTTTTTTGCTAATCTCTCGCGTTATGGGGTCCCGACAAAATGTGAGCGCGCGTGTGTATATGTGTGTATACTGACGTAAGGGATGTTGCTATGTTACTAGATGTAGTAGATGTAAATGCTATTTTTATAATGCTATTTCTTTAACTCTATAATATGTCTTTCTTCAAAGGTTCTTTCGTATATATAAGTGATGAAAAGTAAACCAGCGAAGAAACTCATTTATATCCGTCGTCAACAATTATCCTCATAATAATAACAACAGTAATCGCAATATTAACTATATCTCATAATCGCACAGTTCCTGCAGTTAAAAACCTTTCGCAATTAGCCAGAATATACCGCATCCTCATTAACCATCTCTCGCATATATCGACATAATATATCACCGATAAATCTCTTCGTTCGACGTCACGAATTTCCGCGTTCTTCCATCCTCCTCCAAGTGCCACTACTATATAGCGACGAGACGAGGGACAAGTGACTTTTTTTTTATCCACACCACACCCTACGGTTTATTTACTTGGGTACGAGGTCACTGGCCGTGGGTTCTTTTTTTGCTGAGAGAGAAGGTTGCGGGGGTTTATTGAGAAGGCCGAAGCAAGAGATAATGTGGTCGAGACGACGACTATGGAGGAGTGGTTGAGGAATGTACGCTGTTACGCGTGATGTTGACAGATATTTACGAATGATATATTAAACCTTATTTTTTAATTTAACTCTCTGAAATGCAACAACGGTCCTCGTACCATCATCGTACGCGTATGAACCTCCAAAATTAAACCTTTCACTTACCCCGCGCCACGTATCTCACGCTAATCCTACGTAGCAACCACTCTCTCTCTCTTACACACATAACCCTTCACACAACGTATATATATACATATATAACCCAACCTCCCGAGATCATCGTGGCGAGCACGCGCGGAAACGGCTACATATATATACACACACGCTCGAGTCGTAAAAGACGAGGTCATACGCGAGTATAAACGGCGATGGCGCATGCGAAATAGAGTCTCGTCGTTTGAATACACACAGAGTAGCGTGTTCCCCGCGTGGTATACGTGGTTTTTGTGAGTTTGGAATAGTTTCGATATAGGATCAGAGAGTATAGGAGGTGATTGGAATGTCCTGGCCGGTAGTAAATTAGACGGTGATAAGCGAGAGAGAGAGAGGAGGTGTGATAATTGCCGTGCACACACTCCATTATGGCGGGTTATAATGATTATTCGACGCGACAGCGGCCGTTTAACCGATCGTATCCGGAACGTTCGATGTGCCGTTATATTGGTTGCCATGTCTATACGGTGGTTGTGAGAAGGGTAATTGTCTGATAAAAGAAAAGAGTATTATATATATTTATATTTATCTTGTATATGTAAGAATTAGGGTTACCGCTAAAAATCAACCCTAACATGGTTTCTTTCTTATCACCCTACTCGACCATTCTTCAAGCGTTTTGATATTTCCACCTTTATATTCCTCTCAAAGTAAACCATCTCGAAATACCATCATACATGTATCAACAAAGAACCTTCCCATCATCTTTTAAATCCCGCACGAACCCCTATACAAACATCCTCTGCACGCAGCCGCTATATACATCCACCTCACAGTCATTATTCAATCTCGAGCCTCTCGCAAAACAACCTCTCTCTCTCTCTCTTTCCACGACACCACTACCGTCGCGTCATTTTGCAATTCCAAACACTCTTGCGAACGCGCAAACATTGCCCATCTCTCTCTCTCTCTCTGCGCCTTAGCCAAGAATCCAAACAGCTGGCAACCGCTTCTCTGCCCATAAATCCCTATACGTACGTTGACCCTCTGCGCAGGCGTGCACACACACACACTCACACGTAATAGGTTGCGTTCGGACTTTTCCGAGATTGATGGCTTGAGCGAAGGCGCGCGCGCGCGAGGAAAGTTAATGGGAGAAATCGGAGATGCTATATATATATACGAAGGGGGATTGGATGTCCTCGTATAGAGGTGTCGACGTTATAAGGATAGAAGGATGGGTTTTAGGTGCACCCTATGGAACTTCATTTCGTATGAAGGAGAGAGAGAACTGCTGGTGTGTGAAAAATGTATCGAGGGAAGATGAAGGGACCGTGTGTGTTTTGTATTGGTGCAAAAGTTTACTGGTGGATGAAGAAAACTAATGGTTAGAGCGAAGAGTGTCAAATATTTATAACCGTAGTACCGGGAACGAAATGATATGTGGATTTGGTACTTTAATAAATGATCATGATCCGCTGAGAGATATCTCGAACCTTACTCATAGTACATACTAATTTTCAAACGTATTCCTTCACTACAAACTTTATTGACAAATCCCTCCCCCCTGGGTCTTAAAAATATCTACAACTTATACCTAGGTCTCATCTGATTCCCTCATCTCGTCGACGCAAACAAAGACATAACCCAGCCGCGCAATATCCCACCGGCGTGGAAGAAAAACAAAAAAACAACATCTCTTTTCTGCCACACTACCTACGGGTTGATAATCGAAACTCAAAGGAGGCCGCGAGAAGCAGCAGTGGTAGCAGACGTTGGTTGGCATGACGCCCCCGCCAACGTACGTCCGTGCCAAGCGCGCCGGGAAATGGACGATTTTTGTTTATTTAATAATGGAAGAGGAGGAAGGCCGCGGTTACTCTCTTTTTTTTTAAAAGAGAGAGAGGTAGAAGAGCGCTTACGTAAGCCTGGACGTGGGTGTGTATATATATACGTGTGTATAGATGCTTGGATGTAGGCCTTTTTTCGAGAGTGGAATGCGGTGGAAGCCAGATATAAGAGGTAGGGGATGAAATTTGGATGTATCAGTGGTTCGTAAAATTTGACGCGGTATATTGGAAGTTGAATTGAATTGCTGCATTGGTATAGGTATCGAGGAAGAATTTTTTGAATTTTTCAGTATCTTGTGTGTAACTAAACATTTTTATCCTATATGCAGGTTCTAATCAAAGGTATATCAGTGATATTGACCGCTAAATGTATTTCAAAAAAAGGCCCATCAGCTATTAAATAACAGATTCGACCTTTACTCTCGACGTGGAACTCAACCAACAACACAAAAAATCACTCTCCTTACCGAGACCGCAAACAAAGAAACCCATCCTCTTTGCGCCTTTCCACATCCGGTTCTTCTCTCTCCACACCTCTCCTCCCTTTTACCAAACCAAATCCGCGCAATCGCGCGCCCACCTACACGAGACTCTGAAACTCCTCACGCGCGCGATACACCCTCTCTCTTCTTCCTTCTTGTTACGTCATCGCAGACGTTGCTTGCCTCTACTTGCTACTCTCTCTCTCTCTCTCCCCCTCTGTCGAGGGATCGCTGCCAAATATCGACGGCGCTGCGCGCGCCGCCATCCATCATGCGGAGGCGAGCTTTGGACAAGATGACGGCCCGCCGGTATCTCTCTCTCTCTCTCCTTCTCCTCTTCCTCTTCCCCCCACGCGTCAAGTGCTGATGCACCCGTTTTGGCCACCGCTGAGATTTCGGGTGTGCGGTATCGATTAGCCAAGACACGAGAGTTGGCGTTCTCAGGTGGCGAGGGATGTGTGTGTGAGAGGAATGGCATATTAAATAAAAGGATGGGGAGGAAGGGAAATGGTGGCAAGGGAGGAATTTGAAATGGTTGCGGTACCGTTTATTTTTTAGAAAATTTTGGTGAAAACAATTTTCAGGACAAACAGTAACCAACTTAGAGTTAGACTATGTATATACGATTCAGCTGAGCTAAATTAACTTGCAACTTTTAAAAGCACCGGATAAATAAGATTTGCAAAGTTAGGATAACAATTTGGGAATGAATGAGATTTCCGGAAAAAAATGTTTACTCTAATAGGATAAAAGTCGCTGAGAGCTTTATGTGACGCACGTGTCCGATTCCCGTGTGGATTTTCGAGAGACGTACCTCGCGAAATTTCGAATGCAGACGTGGTTTTCTAAAATCTCGGGTGATACCTTGAATTTTGAAATGGCCAGACGAGTTAAATTGTTTGCACTTCTGTAACACGTTATTTTCAGCATGGTTAGCGTTCAATTATGATTACATCGATGTTTCTTCCGTTAAATGTATCAAATGAAAAAGCTCATTCATATGTAAAACGAACTTTTGAATATATATTATATTCATCAGAACAAAGGTGAAATCACTCGTTCACATTCTCTCATACTCCCACCGTATTTTAATCCCACGATATATCCTCTGCTAGGGCAAATATTTAATAAAAAATTTTTCATTCAACGTTTCTCCACAATGGCATCGCGCTTTTGCATATGATTCCCCGAGGCAAATCTGGGTTAACAGTCATAAAAAAGGTGTGTCTCCCACTCACTCACTCACTCTCTGTGCCCTATCTGTTTAATCGAATCTGCGAGTCGCGTACGGAAGTTTCAAGATTCAAGGAATGCTGATTCTCACGCCGTTAACAAGAGAGAACCTAGATTTTATATAACTTCACGTGGTTCCGATCTTCGGAATCGCGAAGATTGAATTGTACTGTCAAGTGTATTACTTCGCTTGACTAATCATCGCATCGCATCGCCATTCAAAACACCTAATTAAACTTTCTCACCCAAAAGCCACCACTAGAAATTCCCAACCCCATGGTGCGCATCCCTCAGGCATCGTTCAAAATATCTCAAGACATCGGCTGCTAATCACGAAATTCCAAGGATATAATACCCCAACCAACGAAGATGCTTCGCTTCGTGGTTCTGGCAGGCCCATCCTTCATGTACAGAGCAAGACTCTCTCTCTCTCTCTCTCTCTAGCTGCAGAACCGGGTTGATTTCATCCATCTTCTACCACAGCAGCTACAGCATGAGCGGGGTGTGCATTGATTTACACTCAGGACTGCGAGCTACGACCACCGCGCGACTCTCTAACATTAACAGTTGAATGCATTGGTAGTATTATATATGTAAACCTCTCTTACTATTCTATCCTTCTTTTCCTTTATTTATCGCTCCTTCCTAGCGTCCCTCACCTTCGTCCTTCCACACACACACACAAGGAATCAAACAGCGGGGCTCCACTCGCTCATAACGTACAGCGAGCAATAAAAGGCGCAACAAAGGCGGCAATAAAATTGAAAGGCAAACGGCGAACGCGTGCGTACATACATATATATACGGACTTGCGTAAGGAGGAGGATATCCGCGAGCGCGCGCGAACAATGGCTTGCGCAACGGCTATAAAGTTCGAAGATCTCGCGGGAAGAGAAAGAGTGTATGTATATGTGTGCGTATATATATCTGTGAAGCTCTATGCATTTCTATATATGTGTAAGTATATGTACACAGAGAGGGAAGAAGTATACCGTGTTGTCGAGCTGTCCGAGCGATATTGAAAATTAGATGAAAGTGGAACGCGAGAGAGAGAGAGAGAGAGAGGGACAGTGGAATGTGTATGTGTCTCGAGGAAAGTCCGGGAAAATACAAATCGCGTAACTGCACGACGGGCGCTGTCGTCGAGAGAGAGGTGAGTGGAAAGTTGCTCTTCTGCGTATACATGCGAGTTTGAAGAATGAGGAATTTGCGAAATTGCCTGTCAAGTATATGCGTGTGTGTGTATATATATGCGACCCCTATATACTCTATATGTAGGTGTCGCACGTATACGTTCTTCTCTTGTTTTTGGAAACAACCAAACAAAATAGGTTGACTTTTGGACATCTTGGATTATTATTCATTACTCATAACCATTATTAAACCATTTCAGCAAAATATATGGTTATAATAACCGTGATCTTTTACGTTATACAACAATCCCTTTCGAACCCCTATACATTACAAAATCACCCTTAACCCTATACCATCATAAAGATCCCCTCTATATACAGTTAGGTCCCCATAAACCTAGATAACCTTCCCTAGTCCATTGAGGGTTACCAACCTTTACGTATAGCTTCGTAAACCTACGACCTACAACACACACCGTACACGTACAGCTCATATATATGTATGTGATATAACAAAAATGCACACACAGCGGTACTATACTACTTACTGCTACTGTTGCGTATACCAGCAAAGTTAATCGCCAACGAGAGACAGTGGCAAACGTTGTTTCGAGTGCAATTGCACAACCTTGCCTGGTATTTTCTTGTTAGGGGAGGGAGAAAGAGCGCGTAAAGTTTTATCGCTCGTCGCTGCGCGCGCATTAATTGCCATTAGGCAAGAGCCTCTCGTCCTCTTGTCTTGCTACGCTTGTTTTCTCGCGCGCTTGCGCTCTGCTACAACAGCTCTTTACCCGATTTATACGTGCTGTATACGCGTGAATTTTTTTTGGGCTTGATTTTAGTGTTTGAATTTCTAGAGGGGTTAGAAGATGATGAACGAAAAAATTTAACTATAGAAAAATCTTGACCACCAAGGTAGAGCGATGTAAAAGCATTCGTTGGTTATACCGAGAAAAGCACGTATTATACACTCAGCTCAAGTGCGGTTCCGCGAAATCAAGCACAAATAATCCCTATATACGAGAAAGCTTCAAAAGAATATCCGATACCCGGAACCTTCTGTTACCAGCTGTACACAAGCGATTTTCGAAAATCTCGTGCGGAAACGATCTTCCTTCCCCTTATTCTCTCGATTAGAGTCCTACGACCCTCGCAGGAAAAAGGGCTGAACAAAGTGACCTTTACTGTATATCGTATGTACACGTATGCGGGTTGTCGGCACAATCCTTTGTCGTTTCACTTGTATGTGCGTTGTATACTCTCAGTGCATTCTGTGATATCGTCGTAATTCTTTGATGGTACGTATATCTTATTTTATTTGATACTATCGCATAAGTGACGGTAACGGTAAATGTTACTATATAAGCAGCCCAACGTCTTGAATACGAAATACAACATGTCTACATGTATATATAAACGTAACCAAATTGCAATCAATTTTAAACAATATTATAACTTTATTCACCTAAAATACGATACACGACGAGCAGTACAATCTAAATCCGCAAAGCCCAAAATAATTTTCAATTTCTCGCATATATACAAAACCCTTATCCGCTTCATCGTCCTAAAGCGCATTCCTCCACTTCCTTCGCTGCACTTGCTACATAGCCGCGCACGCGCGCGCGCTAAATACCTGCAAGCAGTGTGTAAGTCCGTGTTACGTAAGCTCTGAAGAGAAGGAGGAGGAAGAGAGAGAGAGAGAGTCGTGCTGAATAGGAAACTTTGATAAGCAGTCCTGCTTTGCTTAATAAATTTTACATAGGGTCAAGTAGCGCGAGCCAGCCAGTTGCGTAATGCCATCCTACAACGACGACGACGAGTACGAGTGCTACTGTTATACTATACGTATACCCGAGCATCGCGTGAATAAAACATCCTGCAAAATGCTTCTCGCGACGAATAGTACTGGTATAAGTACTTGCGATTTGACGTTTCTTTTTTTATTATTTGGAAAGAAGACGAATATGAATGTATAGTAGCGGGTCTAATTATTAGTGAAGGACCGTGTAATGAGGATTTTTTTTTTCATAACTATTGTATACATGCCGTCTTGGTATTTTTCATACGGTATAAATGGTGTTATGTAAGTCAGTTTTTAAAGGATAGAATTCCGAAAAGTAATGGTTTCTCATGGTTATAGATAATCATTCGGTACGAACTATCAAGTAGTACAAGTCAACGATAACCGAGACAACGATGTTACAGTAACGTACAAAAAACAAAACTTCGATTCAAACATTTGTATACCAAGGCAATACTTAAGAAAAAATATATATAGATGTACAAATATCCAAGTGTATCACAATAATGAATATTAATAAAACTCCTTTGACTGAAGTAGCCACAACGGCACAACGGCACGACCTTACCCCATTCACTACACTGCTCCTCTCCTCTCGAACCCCTTTTCTCTCCCGCTCTCTTCACGTGCTTTCTCTCTCGCTCCTCTCAACACATACACATACACACACATATACATAAAAGAAAAAACACACTGCACCTCGCACGCACTCCAGCAGCTCAAAGCCTTTCGTATACCTCCCCTCCTCCACGAAAAGAGCTGCTGCACTGAAAAGACACACTCACACATATATATACACGTATACACATACGTATATACATATATACATATAGACGTAGCACCTCGGAGGTCGGAGAACAATCGCAGTTTAAGGATCTCCCACCCCTCTCTTCCCTCCTCCCCCCTCCCTCTTCTCTACCGCTATCTGATTGATTTCCCCGAAACAAAAAGATCGAAAACGGGCCGCACAAAGACCACCGACGCCGCCTCTACCGCCGGCCTGACCCTGAGATGCGAGAACGAGCAAGCGAGCGAGCGAGCGAGCGAGCGGTGCTCATCTTCGACCTTTTCGCAGATGTATATCGCTATAGTGTTCTCTCTCTCTCCTCGGGCGCCTGGTTTTGTTCGAGTTATTGAAAGAGGGTAAAAGGAGGGAAAAGGGTGGGGGGTAGAGACGAAGGTAGGTTTCTATTTCGGCGGAGGTTTTTTCGTATACGGTGGATTGACAATGTGAAGGGTTGAGGTGAGCGATGCATCTTGAAAAGTTTATTTTATATAATGGAAAATAGGGAATTGTGTGCTGGACCTCGCGAAGATTTTTCTTTCTTTTTTTAGATTTTGTTGTCGAATATATATATAACGGTCCTTTGGAATTATTTTAAAGCGTTTTGTGTGATGGTTATTATTATGGCGCACAAAGTGCTAATATATATTTTATTTAATTTCAGTTGAATGTGAAACTTTTTAGTTGGAAATGCAATAGAAATAATTGAATAAGTATTTACAAAAACTAAATTTAATAAGCAAAAAAAAAGAACAAAATTATTGTCCCAATCAAAGTAACCGTAAAACAAAGGTTTGTCAATGGCCTTAAAAAAAAAAGAGAAATATCGTCCAATAAAACGTCCTCGAACCTCCTCATCGACATCCTTTTTCTTCGCGCGCGGGGTGAGCCTCTTCTGCATTCACAAAGAAGCAATTGTTCCCAATGAAATCAATTGCTTTATGCAATATAATAAAGTCCACTTCTGTCATTTATATTATACCCTTGTATCGATAATATTAATTACATTCTTTACAACTACCACTATACCACCTATTCTCCAACCCAAAGAACAACCAATATTGCATCAATTAACCATAAAAACCCATTACAATACATATACAACAACCATCATCCTTACCGCACAACCCTCTCTCTCACTCTCTCTCCCATACCTCCACTTCGACACAGGCGCAGTACCTCCGTTCACCCCGAATTTCCAAACGCGAATATCCCGAGGGACACCTCCTCGCGATCGTGCTATATATACGGAAACGTGGTTAAAGATCCCGCGCGGTAGCGGGACGAGTAAGGCGCGCAAGAGGTGTGGGGGGGGGGGGGGGGGGAGACGCCCAAAGCTACGAAATAATCGACCTGAAAACTTTGGCGGCATGATCGAAAAGAGAAGAGCGTGCAGAGAACGGAGGGGGGAGAGGGAGGGTGAAAGGGTGGGTGCGGGAGCTCTTCCATTGACCTGATTTCACAATCGAGCAAGGGCAAGCAAGCAAGCGTCCCGAGGTTCGCTGCTTTTTCGCGTATACGTTTATGTCTGTGTGAGAATTTTGTTAGGGTATAAGGGTTGATAGGTCGTTCATTATTGTATTTCTATAATATTTAAACCTATCTAGGTATGTTAATACCTAGATAGGTACATATTTTAACAGAACTTAAAATCGAATAGCACTTGCCAATCATACCACTCGACTGTGGGCTATTTCGTCTTCTCCCGAAAACCTCATTAAACTTTCGCCGACAAAGCAAAACGAACCGCTTATTCTTCGGCCACTTCAGCCTGAGAATACGCACTGTATATTCATGTGTGTGTATAAGTATATATATATATATACACGTACCAGGTCCTCGGCACCATTTCTTTATGCGACGCGAGGTCCTTATATTACGACCGTCGCGACACACTGCGCACAATGGCAATCCCATTTCCGGTAGATTTTTCGCTACTCCCCTGTGTAGATGTGTGAGTACATATATATATCGAAGATCGATCTAGTTAGCGAAGTTCGTGTATGTGTGTCCTGTGTACGCTTTTGTCTGAGTTGTGCGATAACGAAGGCGAGATCGTAGCGATGTAATTGCGAAAAGAGACTGAATTTTTTCTTTTTATTTCTTCTCTAAATAACAATAACAATATATATAGTTCTATGATAAATTTTTAACACATTATTCGATAACAAATTAACATCTCAATTCTGTATATATGAATTGCTGGTAATATAAGCTACCACTTACAACCTAAAAATTCGCAACACGAATACCTCGAGTCGCGCGGAGGGAATATAAAACGTGGCTTTAAAAAAAAATAAAAAAAAAAAGAAGAAGACAGAGCGGAAACCTTGATAAAGGCGCAGCACAGGGCGCGTATATAACGCGAGGGGTGTGAGAGGATTTATCGCAGAGCGGGCCGGACGTGGCGAAAAGCTCCAACGCGTGAATATGCGGAAGGAAGCGGCTGCTGCTACTGCTGCTCGACGGGGAAGGGGATGGGAGAGAAAAAGAATAATAATGGTTAAAGGAAGATATGTGCACGGTTTCTTAACTGTAATTAACAGAGACTTGACTTTGTTAATCACTGCGAAGTAGAACGTGCGTGTGTTCTTTATACGTGTACACTGAACTGGGACTTTCTAAGTGAGTGGATACAGATGGTTGCTGATTGACAGTTGTTTTATGTTAAAAATATTAAAAAAGATAAGCTACATAAATCTTAAAATAAAAACTAGCGAGAATAAGGAAAAAAAAGCGTCCATTACCCTCGCTAAAAGATACAAAAGGCTATGCGCCACGATTATATGTACAAAAGCCATAAGATGAAGACGTGAAAAAGCGTGCGGAGAGAGGGGAGAAAAATGATTTTCACGATTTGGAAGGCGGTCGTATAGGAGAGAATGACTTAATGCGGTGTTAATGGCCTCCGTACCGAAATATCTCTCTGTGCTGTGCTGGGTAAGGTTCCGCCATCGTGCCATTAATTATACGGGATAACCGGAATCGTAATACCAGCTTATGTGCTTAACGAACGCTCTTTCGTTTCGTTTTATTTTTTTTTTTTGTTTGTTTGTTTACTCCGTGATTTCAGCGAGTGAAATTTATCCGATTATAAAAATTTTATATATGGAAAAGGTTGTTCGTGATATCAGCTTTTTTTTATATGTATCATAAAAACGATTGGTAGTTATAAAATACCGCGCGGTATCGTTAAATAATTGACAATTGTATTATCACAAATAACATTGCACACCAATATATGCACTGAGAAGGATTTATTTATAGTTAATATTTATTTAGTAACAGTTAACACTAAAATAGTTGATTTTGGGGAAATAAGGAAATTGTAAATGTGAAAACATTCACATTTGACTGAAATTTCAAAATCTTACTATATAGTTAATATATGCTTAGTTAATAAGAGTTCAGGAAGAGTAAATATAAATAAATTTTTCTGTATATTTTTAATATATCTTCTTATATTAACTGTAAACAAATTCTTCTCTCAGTATATATATATATAACCACAACGGTTCTCCTCTACCACTCCAATAATCAACGATTCGATCCCCAATGCACTTCCGTTCCCTCCAAATTAAGACGAACTCCTCTTGCATTCAACTCTCGTGCATCCACTTCATGGCAACGGAGAGAAAATCACACGAACGCTATACATACAAACACACACACACACATACATACAACGAGTTGGCGTGGCTTTGTCAAGCTCGCGATACTTACCGTCTTCCTTTGCCTCAGGCTCGAAAGATTTTTCGAACGTGAGAGAGAGAGAGAGAGGGGAAAAATCGTTTTCTTTATCGGCCCTTTCAGCGGTTCCGCAGACCGATTCATATCGGAACGCTCGAGGCGGTGGAAGAAGTGAGGAGACGAAGGAGAACGAGTATATATAGTCTATATAGGTTGGGTGTTGCGAATGGAGTTGGTATTTAATACGGTGGGTGGTGAGAAAGGGTATAGATGTGAATGAATTATTTTTTGGGGGGATTGAGAGGGGAAAGTGGGTATTTCGTATTCGAAACGTTTTGACTGTGTGCCATAAGGCTTTGTATTTGGTCATTGGATAATTGTTAATCGCATTCAAAGAATAAAACAGAAAACTCGAGGTCGATTTGAAAATTCGCTTTTACTTTGATCAAACGTAAGCAATACGTTTTATATTATTGACTACAGCTTTAAGTGTTCTTGAATACCTTTTTTACTTTAATATTAAACTCGTAACGACCATTTAAACAATACTCGGCACATTAACTGCATTAAAAATAAAACCCAATGACCAGCAAGAAAATCTTCTAAACTCAAGTATATATATATACAATTTACCCTGTACATATAGGATTTATTTAAGAAGCTCTTAAACATCCTAACCTTCATAAAAACCTTTCCACCTACCAAAAACGAGAGAGAAAAAAAGTATAGCAAAAAAAAATCACTCGACTACTCGAGAAGAAACCTCTCTCTCTCTCTCTCTCATTCCTATATAAGCAACTCGCAAGTATCCACCGAGACACGCGATATACACAGACCAGCGCGCCACTTTCTCGCGCCATATACATCCGCACTACTCTTCTCGCGCATTACGACGACGTTCATACACATACACAGATACACACATATACAACTACACTTTTATCCACGTCTCTTGCAACTTCTCTTCACGAGAACTTTATCGCTCCCGATTTCTCTCTCTCTCTCTCTTTCTTTCTTAGCGAACGACACTCGGAAAGCCCGGGCGTACCGGACGCAGGGCGAAATCGTAAAGGGGACGGGTTGCTACGCGCGCGTGTGCTGTTGTAAAAAGAAGGAAAAAAAAAGAAAGAAGAGAAAAAGAAAGAGAGGGAGAGAGAGAGAGAGCGAGTACTTTCGAATCTGCCGGGGACGATCAATTGCGCGCCTAAAGCTCGGGGAGTAGCGAGAAAAAGAGAGAGAGAGAGAGAGAGAGAGGGTGAAATTGCCGGAGACCTCTTTTGCCAGCGAAATCGAAAGGTCTTCTCTTTCTTTTTCTCTTCGTATCTCTGTATCGTTCTCTCTCTCTCTCTCTCTCTCTTCTGCACTTCTCTCGCTTTGCCGATCACTGGGTGCAGGGAAGCAAGCTTATAGAGATGTTCGGCGTAGCGTAAAAAGTTGTGCGCGCGCGCGCAAACGCTGGTCGTCAAATGTCTCTCGATGTTTGAGCCAGAAAGACAAAAGGTATATATATATATGGCTTGTGAGTAGCGGAGGAACAGACTGTTTTATGTGTGAAAGGTATTGTTGTTATCAACGATCTAATGTTATGTGAACAGTGTAATGTGTATAATAAAAAATTTTTTTTCTAGCAGTATAGGTCTCGCTTGCTGCGGTGATCATTCGATCAGGTTTACGAGTTTAAGCAAGTTTTGAATACAAAGATATATATACACAAAAAAAAATTAATGTACTTTAATGCAATATTAGATTTTCTTTGCAATGACGTACAAAAAATGTATTTTTTTCTTTTTATAGTTTATCGTTCTTCAATTTTTTATTAGAACATTTAAATATAAAGATAACTCTTTTTCATTAGATTTAAATATTGTTTAGATGATAATTGTACTTCTATCATTAGAATATTCAGTAAACTCTTTTTAGCTGAAATTATTCAATTAAATCTAGCCCTTCGGTTGATATCAAATGCCCATTGATTAAGCTATCTATTTTTTTTTTTTTTTTTTTTTTCATTAAAAATGAGCCAGACCGAGAATTGATTAGATTTTAAAAATTTAATTTAATTAAACTCGAGATAACTTCAAATAATTACTTTCAATGAATTAATATAAAAATTAAACCTACATTTTCAACGGATCCATCGTCACCGAAAAAAAAAAAAATATATATATACCACCTACAGTCACCTCGCTCACAATTACAAAAGTGAAAAATTTAAAGCCTCCGCGCGCGTGCACACGTATATATACACATTCGTTATTTTTGACAATTAATCGCCGTTAATTAAGGATTAAAAACAAAAAGCTCATTCGACGAAGCGCATTATGTGTTCTATACCATAGGAGGTGGGCTCACTCGCTTTCTCTCTCTCTCGTGGCTAAATTAAAAGTGAAAACCACGCGGCGAAGTAGGACACGTCAAAAGTTCCTGCCACTGCCTCACCCTCTCTCTCTCTTTTTTTAATTACAGAAAAGTCGCGCTTGGTATATATATATACGCATTAAGCGTTCGTCAAACCAGCACCAGAATATTCACATAGGACAGAACTCTTGCGAATTCGAAACGTTATGTGTGTATAATATATATAATATATGAACTCTCCGACTCTACTGTAAAATTCCTGTGGGTACGCTGCGCGCGAGTTGTTTGAAAAAGCTCTATACGTATATATTTTCCTCTCCTCAACGCGTGCGTATATAAACATACGTGTGTATGCGTTACGTTATGTTGTGTCGAGAATTTTGCATTTTTTAAAAGGCTTTGGTACGTGTAATGGTTGTTTTTTATGCGCGCAACTTGTGTGAGGTGGAAGGGAAAAAAGGACCCAAGTATCAAGCAATTTTTAATTAGAAAAGTTGCGTTTGAGAGTCGCCGAGAACTCGAACTATTTCGCTAATATGGAAATCGTAATTCCCGGCGTTTCTTGTATAATCTGTTGCGAATGGATTGTAGAAACAATTAAAAAGTTACAGTTGACCTAGGATAAATAGCGCGCGAAATTGGGGGGAGGGAGAGAGTATTCAATGTAAAATAAGACGCCGAAAATTAAAAATCCTTGAAAGTTTGTATCCGCGACGTCCGTTTCTGCGCGCGCAAATTTTTCACTTTGCAAACATTTCGAAAGTTTTCATACCAGCTGGCATGAAATACTTTCAATCGTAAAAAAAAAAGAAGAAAAAATTCTTAATTTTATACAAAGCTACGTTAATTATTTATCGTTTCAATGAAAATTTTAATACAATTGTGTCCTTAATTGTATCTACGAAGGAACGAGTGGTATAGGTCCTTAACGTACCACGCAAATTGGCCATCCTTGACAACTCCCCATTCAAACGAGGCACCAATCTATAAGGACTACGTCGAGCTGTGTTCTCTCTATCTCTCTCGGTACGGCAAAAAAATACACGCCGAGGTAAGTGTACACTACGTCGCGATTGACCGCGTAAAGAGGTAGAAAGAGGATCGATGCCGTACAGAAACCTCGCATTTTCCTCGATTTATTGCAAGCTTGATTGGCCATTGTGCGCGTGAAAGGTCCGAGCTCTGCTTCCTCCGGCTTTACTCTTTACGCGCGTTGACTTATTAAAAAGTTTATTGTATTCGAGAGAATTGTTCAGTCAGATTTCAACTTGTTAGCATGGGAGGTAATTAAACCCATGTATATATAGCTCCTTCTGCATAAAAATAACTTGACTCTCTCTTGCTCGAACAAGCATCCTGCTGGTAGTGTAGTGCACAGTACAAGGTACCGCCTTCCCCACGCTGCTGCGAAAACATAGTTCTTCTTTGCCAAAACGCCGTAGCGCGCGGATACGCCCACCTCGGTTTTGTCGAACAAGCGGAAGACGTGTTTGCCCGAGCATAAGATCCGATGGTAGTCCGGAAATTTTTTAATAGTAATGTAGTCCAAGTCACGCGACACTTTATAAGGTTTTTAGGTGATTTTTCGTGACTATATAAGACTTTATTACAACAAAACTTATAATTGGATTCTTACAATAACTAAAAATTAAATTATGCGTTGTGACGCGTAAAATTCAATTGTAAAATAAATCTAAATATTAAAAAAAAAATAGTTAACTCACTGAACTGATTTTAGATACTATCAATCGAGGTTTACATTTACCACACGAAATTTTTAAAACTCTTTTATATAGCAATGGAAAGGGTGCTTAAATACCCTCATCATTTAGCATAAAATGTCTTTTAATATTCTACATCCCATCCTACATCTTTAAAGAAAACCTTGAGTTTCTCCCTACAACCTAGAAATCTAAAATAACTAAAACTTTTAGGTATTCGCCAGAAATACAGAATACAAATCCAACAATAAACGAAAAGTAAAAAGTACTCACGGATGAGAGACACGTCGATGGAGGCTCCTCATGGATAACGCCCTGTCCCGATGGCGTGTGCTGCCGTGACTACTCCAGGTGATGCCAGTGTCTCCAACCCCGCCGTCCGGCAGCGGGCTGATTGACCGCTGTTGCTGCTGCTGCTGTTGTTGTATCGGCGGCTGCTGCTGTTGCTGCTGTTGGGCAGCAGCCGCCTGTTGCTGCTGCTGTGGCAAACCAGTTTGGTGCGGGTGCTGTAGCGGCAGCTGTAACTGCGGCCGCTGAGCGACGTTATTGGCGGATTGGTGGTGCTGAGCTGGTGGTGGTGGCTGATGGTGGTGCTGCTGCTGTTGGTGGTGATGCTGCTGCTGGTCCCCCGGGGCTTCCGGTGCCGCTGCCGCATGGGCGGCCGCCGCCACGCTGCCGCCGCCTGCGTTGGTGGTGGTGGAAGTAGCCAGGACGAGACCTAGGCCCCTCGCAGCGGGCGCCCAGCGCTGCCGCTGTCGTAGGGCCGCCGCCGCCGCTAGGTGGCGCGCTAGTCTGCGGGCGAGCCGACGGGCGAGGCGCGCCCCGGCCGCGCCGGCACCCACCCTGGCGGACCTGGGGGGACGAGCGTGCGCCTAACCCCCCCTGTCCTCACCCTGCCCCCTGTCGCCAGGGGTCGGTGATTCAGACGTGGGAGACGCGAGCTCTGTGAGGCGAGAAAGAGAGAGAATCCGACGACGTTAGCGTCGCTTCTCTGCTCTCTCTTCCTCCTCCTCCTCCGCTTCTCCTTCTGTCTGTCCGTCTCTCCCCTCGACCGCTAGTCGCTGCCGCTAGGTGGCGGTAGTGCTAGTCCGCCGAGCGCGACACTAGCTCCTCCTCGTGCGCTGCGAGTCGTGAAGTAGGCGCAAGAGACGCAGCTCCGGTTCCTGCTGCTGCTTCTGTCGTTGCTTTTGAGGATGATGGCGACGATGTCGAGGATGACACTGCAGTTGCTGCTGCTGCTGCTGTTGTTGATGATGACGATGAGAGAGATGAGGCCGGCCAACTTGGTGGGCCGAGCCGCCGCTATTCCAAGCGCTGGGCCGCGGGACAGCCAGGATCGGGGAAGGGCACTCTGTGTCTGTAACAAAAAAAAAAAGAAAATTTTATGTTAGCAAATTTTTTGTTAATCTTACAATGATAAATGTTCATTTCGCATTCAAACAATTCACACAATCATTAACATTGATACTACAATTGACTGTCAATTGTCGTTCGAAAGTACATGTCTGATCGAGATCAAAGACTTTTTCTAGAAAAACTGGTTAGTACGTGTAAACTCGAGTATCGAGCAACTTGGACGTCTTCGTCCTCGTAACCTACTGACGCATCGAGACCTGTCTCTCTAACTCGCAAAGTTGAGATTGCACCCATGAGTCCATCGATACTTTGATCTTTACCTTCATAACATTGTCGAATCCGTTCAGCGAAACAAGCACAGTGAGCGCAGACAAAGAAGAGACTCGGACTTGCGATAAGAAGCGGCAGCGAAACTAGTTTTCGAACTAATGCAAATCAATTAAAACTAGCTCTGCGTTCTCTATGCCGGCAATTCACTTGATGTCTAGACTGCGCGCTTCTCGACTGCTCTATTTGATATTAGCGGAAGAACAATGAACCTGTGTTTTCGAACTATTGTTTTTATTTCAAAAAATTATTGTACTCGTTCCAATAACAGGTACTATGCGAAATGCGTTTAACATTCATTCACTTAGATTTCACAAATACTGACATATATAAATCTTTTCTATTTCTTCATTTATACAGAAATCAAATGTTCATTTTGATCTTATACTCTTCTTGTCCAAAAAGAAAAATGTTTTTCAAGTGGACATCCAACTTCCTATCCCCGAGAAATTATTAACATCTCCAAAGTCCGAGTACACGGCAATTAATCATTCGCGAAAAAGGAGGCCGACGACTCATCGCAATCGGTGTTTTATTCAAAGAGAGAAGGAGAATCGCTAGTGAATTCGCAATGGAGGCCAGGAGACAGAACTTGCGTGAAGAAAAATCGAGATCTCGGTGAATTTTCTTCCTGACTTTGCGCATCGAATAATGCACTGCCAGAGGTCCAAGTTAATTCGTCGACGTCGTCCGGCCGGTCGAGATGGAAAATTGAATGGGCATCTATACTACCACTGCTGCACGTGGCTAAAAAGTCGACTTCGAGAGAAGGTAGAGAAGAAAGAGAAAGACGAGGAAATTCCACGACTGCGGTAATTTTTAATGGAAACGGAGACCGCTCGACGATCCGTTCTTCTTTTTTTTTCTTTCCCTCCTCATTCTTTCTATATATTTTTTTTTTTTCGAGGAAACGGAGAAACTTAGCGGTTTTTAGAAGTCGAGAATTTTTTTGCAACGCTCGTAAATTGAATGGATTCTATCTAGCTTATGCATTCAAAGTAAATTCAAAGAGAAAGAAAGTGCGAAGTACGTGTCCGATAACTAGGTTAGTGTCCGTACTGTTTCTACTGCAGGATAGAAAAATTTTTAAATATGAAACGATATTTGAAAAACAGTAACAAATTTTTTGATCAATTTATCTACCTCCGCGTGCTTTTAAAATAACTCGGTTTTGTCCAACGCTACTCAAAGCTCTAGATGGTAACGAAGTTCGCGTTGTAACATACGAGAAAAAAAAGTCGTTAATGTACGTGGGCATGAAGTAATATCGCACGAACCATGTACATATTAAAACTTAAAATAACCGAAAAAAAATACTTCAGCAATCTTAATACGTGACTCAACGTCAACGAATTCCCTGCCTTATATATACACATACATAATGAAACCACTAACGCACCCATAACCACCTCATATATACTATATATACGTCCTCCAGTCAACCGTCACACCCGTACCCTATTAAATTCAACCCAATTTTCGCGCCGCAAACTAATCAATTCCCATATAACGAGCAAATAAACCAATTTTCTAAAACCTAAAGCGAAACGGGCGAACCAAACTCGTTTCCCGCCTCCTCCCTTGCACCCACGCGTACGGGATATATATGCATCCACCACAGCCGTCGTGGTGTTGCAACCGACGCCTCGTGTCAAACGCATCGCTATATACACACACACAGTGCGTTCATATAATCGCGCGGCCGTAAAATCGAGTTAGACTAAACGGGAAGCATCATTTTACCTCGGCGCTTTGACGCTGCAAAGTCTCGCTATATGTGGATGGTTGTATATATATGGAGTGCGATATATGTGGAGGTGACGAGACACGGAAATTGATTATTTTCAGACGTTTTGGTCGCAGTTGGTTACTGGATTGTCTGCTGTTATAGTTGTGTAAAATCGAATAGGATGGAATATCATTTGGAAATTGTAATTTGGATAATAACATGTACCAAATTTGATCGCCACTCTCTAAAGTTGATTTAGTGAAAAATCCACTAAAAATTAGTTAAAATTGCTCCACCGAAACATTACTGAATATTCACTTATGAAATAGTAAATATATTAAGAAATTTTTATTGGTAACATAAAAAAAAATTTTTTATTGGAAATACGTAAAATTATCAAACAAAAGTTTCACTATTTCAAATAGCGGACATTTCCATATATTAGTGAATATTCACTAACCGTTTCGGTGAAGCAATTTTACCTAATCTTTAGTGAATTTTACACAAATTCAACCTTAGATATAACAACACCATCGACCAAGACTATTTCTAACCCTATACAAGGTATCCGATATTTTTCCAAATCGACCGTTTCTTCTCCCCCTTTCTCTACTTCAACCACAAGAATTCCTCACACCTCACCTCATCCCTCATCCCGCAGCCACGACTAAAAAAGAAGAATCACCACATACATACATACACACACTGAACGGACCAGACCATTTGAATCGTCCGTGACGTAACAAACACCGCGTTTGGCACGGGCGCGACCTTCGCGAGCCGGCCTCCTCCTCCTCCTCTACTACCTCGTTCCTTCTCCTCCCCCCGGATTAATCCGACTGTATTAAACTGCAGCGATGGCACATGTCAGCGTATCGATCCCCCCGCGGCGGCGGCCGAATGCAGTATCGCGCGGCCCCCGGCGTATTTATACGTGCACGGACGACAGAGAGAGGCGCATACCGGACTGTTTCAACGTTTATGTAACACATATACGTACATAGGTCGTGTGAGGTGTACGCGCACGTCGAGGAATGTTTAGAGGTGGTGAGAGAATGGAAAGGTAATAATAATATATGGGGAGGTTGGATAATGTTATAAAGTCGGTGAATATAAGTTGTTTTTGATCGAATTGATAATAATGGTAAGTGGATTTTATTTGCGATGGTATGTAGAGTATAATATATAGAGGTAAATATTTTAATGTCTCTCCTTGTGCATGCGATCATGTGGTATAGATGATTGATGGTCGGAATGGTGAGTGTATATATATATGTGTCTTCCAATGCGAATCGACTGGTATATGTGTCTTAGTAGTTCTATTCTTACATTTCACCGGCCTTGATATAATAATTTCGAAATCTTTAAAATTATTATTATCTCGCTCTAATATACTTTTGCTGGATTTATTATTCTATTCGTACAGCAATATCCATCCGACCTTGTTTTATTATCTCCATCAAACTACTTTTAAATTAATACATATTTGATGAACGCTATATATCTCCTATACTATTTAATTTATCTATTGAAAAAACTACCTTTTTCTTGTTAAACAAAAGAACCTTATTTTTTTATACAAACCTCCTCATAAATATCCTTCAACAAAGCGAAACACGCAATAACGAGCCTTTCTCTCTCTCTCTACGGCGAGCGACACAACAACCCCGAGACCCCGATTCCGACAACCGTGTGTGTGTGTATCTCGGCAGGGCGCACGTCGCTTGTGGACAAAAAGTAAAGTTGGCACGCGGCATATACAGAGAGAGAGAGAGAGACAGCGGCTAAACTGCGGTGCATTTTTCGCATAAATCTCCCTAGGGAGAGAGAGGGGAGACATACAGTTGATTGTATGTATATATACAACGCGTGCTGTGGATTAATTGCCAAACTTACGCTGGAGATCGCTTGGTTGGAAATTGTTTCGGAGGTCGTGTGTGTGTTTTTTTTGTAACCCGAAAATAATTCGAATCAATCGGGACCGTGGGTGTCTCGGTCGACTGGGGTTTCGAATTTTTTGATTTTGCTGGTTGGAAGGGTTAGGGGTGTTGGGTATTTTTAAGCGATTGATAGAAAGGATATGTAGAGGACAGTTTTTTGGTAATAATATGAAGTTGTACGCTAAAATTCTTTGTAATTAGAAATATTTTGTGGTATTAATTTAATTTTGTTTTTATGTTTTACTTTTTATATCACGTTGCCCATAATGTAATATACAGAAGAGCTTGTATATATGTCAGGTCGTATCATCTTTCAGTAAACCAATATTTTTATCAACATACGAAAACTGACAACGTAACAAAATTCATTCAAAATATTCTTTTAAACACACCTATATATATCCGACAATATCTCTCTGACGAACATCAAACATTACGATACCCCGCAGTAAAATATATCCACTCCCCCAACATTCCTCGTCATATTTTCACTTTTATTATACTATGTACGTATTACGATGATTCTCGATCATCCACAGCTCTCTGCCCCTCTTACTCCTAAAAATAGACCCCTAAAACGGTATACCACCTGCCACCCTTAACACATCGACAATTGTCCTAACAATATAGTCCCGCGTCCCCGATCGAAAGCGCATGAAATACATTCAAACTTTTTAATTCGCGGAAAACACCGGTAACGACGCAATTTTTCAAAAAAACACACACACACACAATTGGACGCACACGCTCGAACGTTCTATATGTCCTCCCCCTCCGAGAAAAATGACTAACCGATATAACGTGTGGAAAACGTGCGCGGCCCGAAAAACGCTGCGAATTTCGTTGAGAGAGAAAGAGTTGGACGCAATGGATGGCAAGAGAGAGAACACCTTTGTCGTATATACGAGCGACCTGAAAAAAGGAAAAATTGATTCGTATAGGAGGAGGAGAAAAAACAAAAGGGAAAGATGGAAAGCGAAATTTCGAGGTATGTATGTGTGAAAAGGCAGAACGCATGTGGCTATTATTTTCGGGGGGAAGGTGTATGCGTGGTGTCGATATATACGGCAAGCGTGGAACGAGCAGGATAATTAGTGGGTGTGAAGCGTTTTTGTCGTTGTTTTACGACTGTTTTAGTAATGAGCGTGTAGTTTTTTCCAGCCAATGCGAGAGTTTACGAATACGAGAGGTTCGAGAAATGTGATAACTATGTAAAGGTGGACGTTCTTTCTATATACTTCTGATTAATTTTTGGTCTGTGGATTATTTACAAGCGATTATATAGATAATTGGAAAACCTCAGATCGAATAATACAATTTCTTCTATATAATATTAAAATTATACGATTATCCGTATTAGTGTCATCAGAGATAGACGTTATATATAACAATTGACTTTTGTGCATAAATGCAAACTTTTCACACAAAATATTCAATATATACTTGTAATTTAAATCAATCGAATTTTTTACCAGACAAAAAAAATCTCATAACAAAACTCATATTCACCATAAACAATATCACTTTCACCCCAGAATTATTTATGTACATATAACCTTCCACGAAGCACACATACGTATACAATAACGCCTCCGTCTTCCAATCACGATGTTTCTCAATTAATAAATCCTCGCGTGTTACAAGTTAAGACCACGCATCTGCGTGCCGAAAAAAGATGTGTAGACTCCTATACCCTCGGTAATATACAGTGTTTAGAAAAGAATTGTCCCCGAATCGAAACGACATAAATATACGATGTATACCAATTAATACGCACGAGACGGGACGAACGTCGTCTTGGGGTTAGGTACTGTCTCCATAAGTGTGCCTGTACCTAGGGACGCGAACTCTGAGTCAAGAGACTATATAGCCAAGTTAAAAATCCTATTGGATGCAGGCACACTAACCATACTCAGACTTAGCGATATAGTCCCTTGACTCAGAGTTCATGTGTCTAGGCACAGGCACACTTATGGAGGCGGTCCCTTACGTAGGTATACGTCTGTTGTCCCGGGTGCGGTATTTCTGTTGTGGACGACAGCGCCCCCTTATCGGCACAACAGACGTACGTATAACCTCAACACGACGTTCATCCCGTAACCTGGCATGACGTCTCATATGTTTTTTCAGCCTACAAAAATTACTATAAGAATGATGTAGTAATGTTTTACAACGATTAGAAAGTTTAGTGATTTTTTAAGAAAGCATTTTCAAGACATAAAACTGCGCTTTCCAAGTAACGATACATCTTTTATACAATAATCAATAGAATTGTACACAGGTATAATATGGTATTGATAAAAACAGATATCTCAAAACGTTTCCCAAAACTGTATTATACATATAGCACCACTAACAAGTTATTTTTAAACAATTTTTCAACGAAAATATTCATACTACAATTTCGCTGTCAATTTCGTACACCAAATCCACCTGAAATATACGTCCTTATCATTATTTCACTCACGTACGACCGGCCGTTTTTCGAATTTCATTCAAAAAAAAAGGGAGAAAGAAATGACAGTAGGTAAAATATATATATGTATGCGAAATATAACAGTGAGAGCATCGAAAATGTAATTCTCGTGCCAAATCCACGTGGAAAAATTGACGTGTAAGCTTCGATATGAAAATCCACGTAACAAATACTGCATCGACTTCCTGTAGCCGCCGCTCTCTCTCTCTCTCTCTTTCCCTTTTCCTTCTCTGAAATCCGCTCAATATTGTACAATATGTGAACATTCAGAGAGACGGATATTTTTTTTCGAGCATTTTTCCGCCCACTCGCACGCATGCGCATTGCACTTATTTTTTCGTTTATACATTTGTCGGTCCGTTATATATTTATCAATCATTCGAATTATTGTTCGTTTATTATACAAACGAGAGAATTTTATAATAAATAAAAAGCATAATTATGAATTATACCGCGATTTAATCGAAAAATATGCGTTTATTTCATCAATATATTATGTTTTATCTCAATATTTTTCAAATACCTCTTTAAATAAAATTATCTAAATTCCATTCCCCCACCATACCTCTACCCACATCCACCAAGCAATACATAACAACAATAACAAAAAAAAAAAGAACCCTCCTCCTCATCATTCCTGAACGCGCGAACGCAACTGGCGTACAATCACGTGCTTCCACGCCTTCGAAATCCACCTCTCTTTTTTTTACCCCTGCGCGCACGAAACCACGCGACTGCATTCTCTGCTCTCTGTTCTACCTTCATTTCACTCCGCTCTTCTCGGTTCTAGCAAACCGTGAACTTCCTACCGCTGCCGCGCTCTGGCGAGATTAATGCGTCTTTGGAAAGTGCCAGCGGGTGCAAAAGAGACGTATATATATAAAAAAAATAGAAGAAGAAGAAGAAGATATTCGGCGACAGAACGCAGAGAAAAATATATAAAAGGGGTTCGCTCTATATAACGTATACCCAACGTATGAAATTGTTTTTTTGCACGCGAGTGCACGTATTCATGACGTTAACTCCCTTCTTTCTCTTCTTCTTCCTGTTTTTCCCGTATACCCATCGCGGACGATAAAAGATTGTACGAGAACGCTGCGATAGCCCGGAATGATTTTTGTCAAACTAATTTGTGAAAGGTATTTTCTGAATAAAAAAAATAATAATACCATTTCACATTTCTTAAAATTATATCGTTATATAAAACAATACGCAAAATCTCCTACTCCGCACGTACGCGTAAAACCTGAGCTCACGGTTCTCTTACTATATACGTATAGTACATAATACACCGGCGAACCGCGCAATTTCGGCACGCGCAGCAGCAGCAGCAGCAACGACGACAATTCGCAATAATAATCGTAATAATAATCAGAATAACGAATCGAGGCGAATTGGGTCGATTTTAAGCGCGCGTGCTCCATTATATACGTCCTTTCCTGTACTCTCTCTCTCTCTGGTTCGTAGAGAGAACTCGCGCACGCGGCCGCGCGAGTGGTAAACAGAAGGCGCCTAGACGCTAATACGCTATTATCCGTACGACGACGACGACGACGACGGGAGGATGGGAATTAAAATGCAACGCTCGTCGCGTCGACGTCGCGCGTCGGTGGTTCGAGAAATATGAGAAATTTTACCCAAGCTGGGTGTATATACGGAATAGGGTTGAATTTTAGATATGTACAGCGCGTGTTGTGCGGTAGGAGAAAAAATGTTTATAATGGAGTGGTACTGCGAATATGATTTGTACCTAGTAATGAATGGATGAAGTTATATACCCATTGTTTATGATTCTATTATAAAATTTTGTTTTTTCTAACGTACAAATACGTTAGAGTATAACTTTATACGTATATATATCGAACAAAATTGGGTAACCCACATTTTTACCGAACCTCATCCTCGCGCCTATCGTCACGACACCCTGACACCTATATACACACACACACACACACTTCACCCCTTTTAACCACGTACCACGTCTCCCTCTCGAAACTCTCGAATCCCTCGTTGCTGCTGCTGCTGCTACTACTACAGCTGTACCTACTACTCCCCGACACGATCAGCGCCTAATTATAGCCTCTGAAGCTCGCCCAGCGGGAGACAGATGTGTATCTGCGGAGGAGTGATCGATCGTAGTTCCACTGCTGCACAGCCGGCGTATATAGCGGAGGGTGAAAGAGAAGGAGGAGGAGGAGACGCGACGACGAAAGCGGGCCAGAGAGAGAGAGAGTAGCCCTTCGCCGTGGCCTTTTGCCGTGTGTGTTAGGTACCTGGATGGATGTGTGAATGTTGCGCGAGTCAAAGGGTTGGAATGTTGGTGATGGGTGTGTTGCTGAATATATATATATGTAAGGTGATGGGGTAGCTTGGACAGTTTTTCTTACGCTTCTGAATTTGAGCAATTGAATCGAAGAATTCCATGGATAAAGACCAGTTTAGCTCATCGCCAATTTCCATCATTTATCAAACCGAATCCGATCTCTAAACACCTATACATGGGTCCACGCATGTGATCGAAAGAAAAAAAATCAGCCTCTGGTACAACCATATATAAATCTTCCAAGCGTGTTAACTCCAGCTGTCACAACTCATTCCTCGAGCGGGCGTATAGCACACCTCAGCAGACCCCACCCTCAATCACTTCCGCAGTATAGCGATCCAGCCGTATACCCCACCGAAACTCACTGCAACGCATCCTATATAGCCCCTACTGTCCTCTCTCTCTCTCATCAGTAGCACATATATACACACACACACACACGTGTGAGAGATCGATAAATCCTAGGAGTAACCCGATACACACACACACATACAGAGAGATACTTGGCGAGGCCACTCGCATCGCTATTAGACACCCCGCGGGAAAGAACGCTGTAACGTGGTGATGATTAATGGAAGTGGGGGAGGGGGGAGAACGAGAGAAGCGCGAAAATATCGAATTATATAAGGGTGTCAAGAGAAAGAGAGAGAAGAGAGGACGTATAATTGCCACTGAGGGGATACACGGCACGACGTTTCTTATATATATCAAACTCCTCTACCTTCTTATAAGAATCTGTTTGCACCGCGCGCGTGTGATAATTGCCTGTATAGGCGCGCGAACCGAGAAACTGTTATGACATTGGGATTTAAAGAGAGGAATAGTAGTAATAATAATAATAATCTGTTGGTTCAGGCATACACGTGATTTTTATGGTTATATGATAACGGAAATTTGCCGAAGAAGAAGGGGAACACTTCAACTATATCGTGATTTTTCCGTCTTGGAATTTTTACGATACGTTTACATGTATATATCGCATATCGGATTTATGATTGAGAGTGTTCAATACTTTTTTTTTTTTTAAATTCATCACTGATCGATCTTGATTATCTTTCTTTCTATATACTATATACGACGCGCTGCGTCATAGCCAAGAATATATATATTATACATATTTTACGAACGAACAACTGTTACGTGCGGTATATAAGCAACAAGGCACATTTCTCCGGGATATCGCGATAAACTCTTATTGGCAATCTCGAATTTTGCGTTTATCCGGTATATAGGCAGGGGGAGGAGGGGGAACGAGAGAGTGAGAGAAAATCAACAGTTGGCCAGTGATACGTGAATCGCTAAATTATGCGAACGCGTATTTTAAAAGTCAGTATACCGAAAAAGTCCCTATATATATGTGCGGTCGACCTTCCGCAATACAATCGTTTCAAAAGTTGTCTACCGCGTTGAATGGAGAGAGAATCGATTAAAATGATTGCACAGTCGGATTAGACTGATCGTATTTTCGTTGTTTTTAATTTACGTATTATGATATATTAAATACTGGAAGGGTTATTAGTTTCAAATCTTCTTACATAAAAATGATTATACCATAAAATTGGTACCACTTGGCCCATTTCACAACATCTATATTCTTTTCTTCCAATTCCGCGCGCCATATATCCTCAATAGCACACGCCCGCAAGGGATTTATCCAGGAAATACAAACGTTTAATTAACCCAAATTTTTCCCTTCGTCAAGATCGCGAACTATAACATACCCAAAGTGGATCATTTTCCCGCAGAGTTTCGCTAAGACAACAAGTGTGTACCAAAGCGGCAGCAGCGGTGCTGGCTAAATTAGGTCGATCGAAAACTCTTTTCGGACATGTGTGCCCGTCGTCTTAAATTTTCCCCGAGGTCGGTCCTGGAAGATTCTGTTTGCGTTCGCGCTTTTCCTATACGTATATATAAGTTATTGCCGCGCGGTTAAGTCTTCTTCTCTCAGCCTGCTAGGATCCGGGACGTGCGGGCTAAAAGTTTTTGTATTTGTTGTGCGTTAAGTCTCGTGTATAACGTGCAAAGATCCTTTTGTGCCTTGAGTTATTATTATTATTATTATTATTATCTGTCGAAAAAAAAATCTGAACTAATTTCATTTTTCTTTTTTTTTTTTGTTTTCGGCGAAGAGGTTTACTCGACAAAGCTAACAAAAGTAATGGTTTGTTGTGTCGAAAGAAAGAAAGGAAAGAAAAAGGGACGAAACGTATATAACTTATACTTAGGATCGTGGCATGCCACGAGGTTTATCTCGAGAGAGAGAGAGAGAGAGAAAGAGAGAGATACTAAGCGTTTACCCGAGGATATATTAATAATTTTCGTCAAGTTAATAATGAACTCTGCGGCGAGTGAAGCTTACGAAGTATTATATTAATAGTTCCTATAGGCCATTGAATATGTATATTATCTTAGAGAGCATGAATATGAATCGTTGTAGTGAACGTCTCACTCACTCACTTGGTGTGTATACTGTCCGGTGGGGGTACATAAAGTTGTTGCGCGAGAACTCGAAAATCGTTTTAACTTGACGCTCACTGACCTTATTTCATAAGGGGTTATATGGATGGTGTCGAAAGATACGACGAGATTGGATTTTAGAAGTGCGTGTAGATGAGGGATGTGTGTATATATACAGGAAATTTACACTTGGAATATCCGAAAACAGTATTGTGATACTGGTTTGATCGCGCCAGCATCATTTTTGGTGTGAAAATTTAACTTGGGAAGAATTTATCGAAAGTGGTTGCTGAAAATTAATCAATATTTGTAACTTTTAAGAGTGCTGACAAATTTTTCAGGAAAAGATCTTTGATTTGAGCTAAGAATCATTGGAACGGAGCACATGAATTTGAAAAATTGTGAAAATTATAGAAACTGTAAAAATCGTAAGAATTCTACTACATACATCCGAGAAAAATCGTTCATTATCGTAATTTTTCGTGATTTAATGATTCTTATCTTAAATTAAAGCTCTTTTCTTGTGTTTTTTATTTTGATAAAATTTATTCATACTATTAGAAGCTTAACACTGGTTAATCATCAGTTACCATTTTATTTTAGTTTTACCACATGAAATTTTTATAAGGAAAGTAATCGTACTGTTAAAAGAGTATGTTAACTGACGACTATTTTTGTTGCATAGAAATCATCGTCTATTGTATATCACTAATAGATATCTGTTTAAAATTTGTTAAACCCTTTAAGCGTGAATTTCCTGTAAAATCCCCCAAAATAATTCCGCGGTTGACAAGAAACCGAGCTCAACCTATATTTGGATTACGAAAGTGCATTTCATTACTAAAGATAAGCACGTTACACGTATATATATCACAAAGATTTTCACGACATTTTCATATATCATATAAAGTCTCAAATTTCATCTAATTTCCAACCACCACCGTACATCCCTAATCTTTACCTATATTATACCCCGGATTATGACTATTGATGTTACCATGTCAAACAACATCCCAATCACACATAATATACACAAAGACACACTCGTACTATAAAAAGGTTCGGTTAAGTAGCCAGCAGCCACGTGGGCGCTTTCTAGCTCCTTGACCAAATATTGACGAGCGACTTTTCCTACTGTACAAACACACACATACACATACATACATATATCTGACTTGGTGGTCACGTTATTAATAGAAAGTTCGGTTCTCCCCGAGGGACATAGAGAACTCGTATGTGTGTGTATATATGCGTCGCCACGAGCCTTCGCTCGACCAATTTGGCGATTCGATTGATTTGCAGAAACCGGCTGTGCGGTAAATTGAGGGTCTTACGAAGGATGTGGAAAGTTTTGAGTTTGGGGGATACGTATGTAGTTGACGAATGGTGGAAGCAGGTAACGAGACGATGGTTATAGGGTTAAATTCACGATGAAAAGTATATAACTCGTTGTAAACTTTGATATACATTTTCCACAGTCCTGGGCGGGAGATTCAAAGCGAAATTGCATTCCCAGGAAAAGCCCTAAAGCCATATCATCGCATTACAACATCCTGTCTATTATAATGTCACATATGTCTCTCCGCGCGGATTACCAACTTCAAAAAGTCCAATTATCACCGCGAAACGCGCGCCAAGAGAGAGAGAGAGAGAGGTATAGCCCGTTTGCTCAAAGAGTTAACCGGTGGCGGCGACGGCACGCTAAAGGCCTTAACCTCGTTTCGTGCGCGTGCGCGAGTCGACGATTTTTTTTTTTTACGCGATTGTTGGCTTTGAGAGAGAAAGAGAAAGAGACGCATCGTGGAAATTCTTCGGGGATTTTTGCCGATTGTTTCTTGTCTGGTATAGGGAGAGGAGATAGGGAGGAGGAATGGGAATGTTGTGTGTATATATGTAGGGGAATGCGGTCGGTTGGGATTGACAAGAGGGAATATGGTTGTTGTGAATTGTAATCTTGCGTGGATTATTTGTGATAAAAGTGGGAAGTATGGGTTATGATTGTTATAAAGTTATGTGGGAGTGAATTATGAAAAACCGATGTGGTTTTAATTGATAAAGTCGAATATTTAATAAAAACAAAATTTTTTAATTTTATATATAAAAAAGGCCTTATATTGTAATAAATCGATAAATTTTTGTAATTTGACATTTACTGGTGTTCAAAATTTTTTTAAAATATTAAAATCATATTTTCGAATGTATCAGTTTAGCTATGACTTCAACATCAAATTTCATCAATACTATATTTAACTATATAACTAGTATTATATCCGATATATTTATTGTAGTATTCATCAAAAATCAAAATATTTTTATTACACTTTCATTCAAATACTACCATATTTAACAAAATTCTATATTTTACATATAGAAGCTATAAGCGTTGACATAATAAAATATAACAAAATATATCGAATTGTAAAAATATCTTAGCTAACTTTAATTTACTAGAGTATATCAGCCAAACATAAAAATACCTCGTAACAACCCATCGACATTAAAAAAAAAATCTAATACCTTCATAAACATGACATTGACCACGCTATTTCAGTAGATACACACCTAATCTAGTCAGACACACATTTACCCCACTACAAAAAAAACATCTCTATACTCAAAACAACCTCCGACATCGGCACACCTTCTCTTCTCCACTTTCCGTTCATCATCAACGCACTCACCCCTCCTCTCTCTTAAAAAAAAATAATAATAATAACGAACCACGTCGCCCTGACCCTATTGGCCCGCACCCGAAAGAAACTCGACCTCGCACGTGCTCGCATCGAGACAATTGCACGCGCGCGCGCGCGCTTGCAAGATCGAAGCTTCGCTCGCTTGCGAGAGAGACAATGAAAGCGAAACGATGTTCACGCGGAAATTGGCCCTTGTAGTATACGCAAAAGTTGCAAACGCGTATGTGTGTGTGTGTGTGTATATGCGGGAAGAGAATTTTGCATTGCTGCTGCTACTGCTGTGGCGATATCGGGGAAAATTTTCCCGTATATAGCGGTGATGGTGGTAGTGGTGGTGATTCGAGAATCACACGCCGGAATTTGTTTGCCGGAATGGATGGTAATTGAGTGAGGATGGAGGGTTGAGTGGTTTGTTGGGTAATTTGTGTTTTTTTTTCTTCCTTTTTTGATATAGCTGAGTGGTATAAAAATTACCCTGAAGTTTTATAAAATCTTTGAATTATTTAGTTGATAAAAATTTAGTTTATATGCCAATACTTATTTTAATTTAAGCGAATTCAAACAGCTTATACATACCGCCAAAATATCTCAAATACCGCATAACGTACTTATACATATACGCATATTGCACTAAAAAAAACCCCACTTCGCATTCATATCGCACGGTAAAAACCTACTTTTCCAGCTCAACCCGCTTCAACGCAGCAACGGGAGACGCATCGCATTCGAAATTTTCGAATCCACGTGCACTGACCTGTGAAAAAAATATATACACGCCACAGAAAAGAGAAAGAGAGAGAGAGAAACAAGTCGGACGCAGTATAGCAGCGTAGTACTACACGCGTGTGTTAACCGGTGTCACGCGGCGGAAAAACGGCTTTTGAACGCGAAGATACCGCGTAAAACCGAGCGATGCGTGAGAGAGTTTATATTTTTTTTTTCGCCTTTTCGGTCGTTAAATCTCGAAACGACGGGTTGTGCATTTTTTTTTTTTCGATTTGGCTGTGTGTGTGTGTGAGGGAAAAGTACGTTGTGTATGTATACTATACGTACGATATCTTTTTAGAAGCGTTCAACGCTGCTGCAACTCACTGAAGTGGATGAGAGGATGATGGTTTCGAGGAATAATTAGGTCGGTTGGTAATGGAGAGAGAGAGAGAGAATATATACACGTTGAAGAAGGACGCGTAAAGTCTCTGAGCAGTTGGTTAACGTATATAACTTGTTTTCCCGTCCTGGAAAATGATACGAGCTAAACAATAAGCTTATTATACGACGATGAGTGCAAGCGAGAGAGCGTAAATATAGCGTTTTCCGGGATCCTTTTCACGTTTTAACTAGATGTTCGTTTGAATTACAACATCGAGTCGAGTTGTAATAAAAAAAAATAATAATTTACTACGACTTTATAAACCCCTCGGGTTCAGATACACTCGTATGTACACACATATATACAAAGTGAACGGAGTCGAAGCCCGGAGGCGACGTATACGTATATATACGCACAACATGCAGTATGTATACGCGAGTTCGAGAAATTCCGAAACCGTCCAAGTTCAGAGTCCGGATCGCAGTACGATGATGGATCGTGAAACTGGGACTATGATGAATTGCGGTTTCATAATTTTCTTCCTTTTTTTTTATACAGCTGTAACTAATTTGTACGCGCACGCGCGTGTGTTTTACACACTTGTAATACTTTGTTAAGCGATGCGGTAAAATGCACACGTGGTTACGGTTTAGTTTTAATAAGGTGCCTCTCTTGATTTATACTATATGTATATGGACGTATGCAGTGGGAGGAGCGCGAGAGTTTCTAAATTAATTATTCATTCTTTAACGAATAAAATAAAATACAGCGCGCGAGCGCGCGTGTGTGTGTATGTGTGAAACATTTTAATAAATAATGCCAAGCGAAGGGTTATATGTTTGGAGATTATACATAACCGGGGGAGGGCATTAATCACGCGCCCGGTCAAATGTTAACTGGGCGAAAGTAATTTCGCTCGGTAATTTATTTAAACCGGCGAACCGTTTTATGTATGTATGTATGTCGATGGGTTATACGAACAAAAAAAACGGTTCCGGTAAAAAAAATATAATCTAATACATTAAAAATTTGAAATTTCAAAACCCACGTGTAGCATAATCATAACGATGACTTCTGCATGAACCTCAACACCAAGTCCACCAGTTTCGAGCGATCAATCACGGGGCTGATGCACCCCGACGTCGACACTCTCTCTCTCTCTAATTCGGCTAGAAATAAATTGCCAAAGAAGAAGAAGAAGACGACGAGAACCATGCTGCGCGTTGAAAAATCGTCGATAAAGTTTTGCATACGACTTGAAATATCAGGGAGGTGTCGTAAATGTGTTTTTTTTTTAGGGAGAAGGAGCAAGTCACGTGTGTCTTGCAGGGTGATTTACGTGGGTGCGATTTTTTAGGGTAAGTAGGTGAAGCCTGCCTCTCTTTCTTTTTATTTTTAAAGTAGTGGATTAGTTACTTTATCGGTCGATTCGTTTTCCAAATAGATTTCTTTCTTTATACACCCGTGAATATAAGTAAGAACCCCGATTTTATACTTTTCCACGCGTATATAATCGATGGTAAAAGCTTTTTCTTATAATAATTTTATAACAAGCTTATAGCGCACATATACATACCTATAGATACACTTATATCATCCCCACGAGCATTACGCTAACGAATCTAATACCAATATTTCTCGTTCATATTTCATCAGTCGCGCGTACACACCGGCTGTTTTAAATAGCTTTATTCAAATGCGCGATATCAAATTACACATAGCAGACACAACGCTATCCTATATAGAACTTCCCTCACACACACGCATGTTAAATTTCCAATTCATCCCGCGTATAATATCAAGCTCACCTCATATATATGAATTTGCATGCAATTATAAATTATCGAGTATATATATATATATATCGCGACAATAATTATTTCGTGTAATAGTCAATAAACGCATATATAACTGCCCCGAGTGAACTTTACAGCACGCTTTGGCTGTGAGTCGAATTAACAACTAGTATTATCACCTTTATCCCTTTTCATATACTGTACTGTGACCGATTGCCAATTAACATTTATACGATTTCTTTTAAACGGCTGTTATTTGACAATAATATTCGAGTATAAAGCTATCTACTGCCAAACTATACCTTTCTCTTATTCTCTCTTTCTTTCACATACACACTTTTTTACATCTTTCAAGCGACTACTCGGCTCGGCTGAATAATGCAGAAGAAACTTGCCCCGTGTCTTCGCGGCAATAGTGCTGTTCCGACGTTTATTAATACGCACGCGCGCGAGAGTTCACTCGTGATAATGATATTTAAGAAATGTTTATAGTGGATCTTATTAAGAAAAAGAAAATTAGATAATTTATTTTTACCTCGTTAATAGCCCTTGAACAAATCCTCGGCCGTCTATCATATAGATATACTGTGATAATGACGAAATGATTTAATATTACGTTAGTTATACTACTACTACCGGCCAATTCTCTTTTCGATTATGCGCTAACACAATAATTATCCCCGTCGCTATATCTAATTGCGACTCGTAATCACTTTCTACGTCGTTTAATTGCTGAAACCACAGGTCCATTACATAATGTAAACGAGGGCCGCGATGATGCGAGAGGGGAGGATCGTTATACATAGAATTATTTAGGCAAATATTTAGGCACGGATTGTTACACACGTAGTCGTAGATTGTTTAATAGATGCATTCGTATATGTACCTTCAAATGGTTCTATACTTATATGAAAAACAATATTTAAAAATTCCATCGGTTTACCGATACTCCAACTACCAAAAAACAAAAAAAAGAAAACCAAGGTCACAACCTCTTTTACACCCCACCGTGACCGTTCAATCACAGCAACAACAGCAACCCCGCGCGTGTCATAATCATCCTGTCGCGAGTATATAACAGCACGCGCGTATATTATTAGTATATATAATACGGATACACGCACGCGCGCGCGGCCGCGGCGGGGTAGGAGTTACCTCAACACGGTTGAGTAACACATTGCGCGAATCGCGCTATTTTCGTATATTATACATATGCTGGTATGTCCACCGTGTGGGTGGAATTACATCGATGTGTATATAGCGATAGGTCACGCTGTATATAGGAAAAGTGTTGCACAATGTATAATATATTTTTTTTTGTACCTCTAAAGGTGAACATTGCCGTGACTTTTCGGTAGAAATTACATAACAGGTCCTCGTGCGACGCGAGCATACTCCCGTGTCGTCTAAATTTAGATACAGAGGGTGTAGCTTTGGTATAGGTTATACTGTGTAGGTTTAAAGGAATTGACTACGATGTAGTTTACCGATATAAATATATTATTGAAATCACTATAGCTTATATTCTTTTACACATGTCGACGTTTTAAATTGTCTATACGCAAGAAGCATATAATCTCATTCGCAACCTCCTAATTTCCTCAACAAAGAAATCACCCGATTCCAAAATTCTCAATATCCCTTCTATATTATAATCCTCAACCACCCACGTACCCTACATCCAGGACATCACACACATACACACACATACATATACACTTCACCCTTGCCTCTGCTGCTCTCCAATTATACCAGTAGCAGCGGCAGCAGTAGCATCCTCACTCACTCTCTCTCTCTATCTCCCTTTCGCATCGAGCGACCCTCGAGCACGCGTCAGCCTTTCAACCTTCCACCCTCTCACTCTATATATATACATATCAGCAACATATCGTATCTATCTTTCACATACATATACTCTCTCACTCTTTCTCTCTGTACCTTCGATCAGCATCGCGTCCTGGTGGAGCAGCGAGTCTGGAGCGCCGGTGTCTGGCGCTCTCGAGATATTATTTTCTTTCCCCTCTGTATTATTCTTTCGTCTCGTGTTCAGGCGGCACACAATAGCCGGCGATATCCGCGCCGATCGCAGTCACGAAGATGGTGTACGACACTGGTGATGATAAGAGATGGCAATATAAGGAACTCCTGTCAACCAGCCAAGCTACTGCTGTAGCAGCGACCAACGACGTCGATGCAGTCAGTCAGTTAGCGGCTTTCGGCCGGTACACTGCTGCTGCTGGTAGTGCCGGAGAAGACAGGATGATGATGAAGAGACAAGTGGCCGCGGGCGACAGCGGCAGCAGCCGCCGCTCGCATCCTCGGCCCGCGGCGGCATCGGCACCGTCGTTGTCTTCCTAGTGTCCGTGCGACGTTGGCCCTGTCCTTCTTCGTTCTCAAGTATATATTATACACTGGGATTCTTGATTCTTTCTCGCTGTGTGTACGTATATATATATATAATATTGTATATACGAAAACGACGTAGACGACGCGCGCACTATATATATATGTGTGTACAAGGAATCGGGGGGGAAAAGAGAGAGATCAATCACACCGCGGTACAAGGAAGCGGCAACTGTAGCCTCGGTGGTCCTCCTCCATGTTCAGGAGTGAGGTAACACACCGTTCCGCGCACACTATATCATACGATTCTTCCTCACGGACAACTACGACGATATTACGGCAATCATCCGAACTCCTAATCACTAATCTCGCGTTCGGCCCATCCATCAATATTATACCGCATTTACATGTGTTAAATATACATCCCTATATACAACACGCCCGCACTCTCTTTTCTCTCTCTCCTCTCGGTCTCAAGTCAGCAGTGAAATAAAAATATAACAAGAGGGTGGGCCGTGTATATCCGATAATCGGCATGTATATAAGCAAACGAAGGGCCACCACCGACACGTTGGAGGGGGCCTGCCGTCTGCTGCTGCACCGCGACACAGAACAACACACACGTTCGGCGGCTGGCAGCCGGCCTCGCACTGACAGTCAGTGTATCCACGGGGGGAGAGAATGAGAGAACCAACGAACGAGTGAGTGAGAGAGTGAGAGAGTAAGAGAGAGAGTGAGTGAGCGCGCCGGCGGACCTGCGCAGGGAGGCAGTCCCCTCCTCGGATACGACCGTGGGGGTGGAGAGAGAGTGAGAGAGAGAAGTGGTAGTGGTAGATGAGGAGGAGGAGGAGGTAGGGTTCCTTCGCCAGGAGGCGACCCTGAGGCGAGAAGGAGAGAGAGAGTGTGTATGTGTATGAGAGAGGTGTGTGAGAGAGAAAGAGGTGTTTTTTTAATTGTTGCGAGAGAGAGAGTGTGGTAATGATGAATGAATGATGGCGTGTGAGAGAGAGGGTGAAGGTGGCTGACTGCGTGAAGGGTAAGTGAAAGTGATATTATAACTGTGCAAAAGTGGATGGAAATGCAAGTGTCGTGGGGGGAGGCTTTGGAAATGCGTAATTGTTGTAAGAGAAATTACTGTAATTCGTGGTTTGAGTAGTAGAGAAAATTGCTGTCGAAATGGCTGGTTATTTTTAGTTTAAACAATGGGAATTAGTAAAATGATTCATGTACGTGTATATATGGTGTAATAATTTTTTATGAGAATCGTGAGATTTGTGTAAGGATAAATATTTATAAAAAGTCGTGGAAACGATTCTATGTTAATTAAAAAAATTTGACTGTAAAATGAAGAGTAATAATAAACTTGGTTAATCAGATACACAAAAGTCTATGTATTTTATTAAAAATTTATATGACCTAGTTAAATTCATGGATAATAATTTTCAAAGCAGTATTGAAAATTACGTTACGAAAACGTTTTGTATAATATTCAAGATCATAAGAATGCTATTTATAGTAAAAGGTAATTGTGTATATAATGTGAAGTATAATAAAATGCATAATCATATATATATACACAAGCCCTCGAACCGCAAGGCGTTATCTATCGACAAAAAAAAGCCTAAATTTTCCGATCAATAGCGCAATCAACCGACCCCCTCATCTTTTCCAATCAATCTCCAAGCAAAAAAGCGGAAAAACTCACAGCGATGTGAAAAAAAAACAAGAACGATATAGAACCGCCTGCACCGAGAAAAATGGAATATCACACTCACTCTTTCTCTGTAAGTATATCACGACACACAACAAAAAAAAACAAACGACGATCATAATCGTGTCACAAAGGGCAGCTTCTCCTCCTTCATCGCTTGTATATATACGAGAATAAGAGAAAAAAAAAACACGCCGAAGTCTATATTTTCGCGTTTGATTTATCGCCGCGTCATTTTTCGGGAGGGGTATATAGGTAGCGAGGTATATAGTCGAATTGATTGCGCGACGACAGGTGATATAGCGCATAAAGAGAGGGAGAGAATAAAAGAGAGAAGAGATCGAGAAAGCTTATTAGAGGGGGGGAGGGAAAGATATTCGGCTTCGTTTGAAGAGGTCTATATGAAATATTTATATGCGGGTGCGTGCGAGCGAACGATCAAAGGTGCGATTGGTGTATATATATATATATATAGGAAAATAGGGAGATATTGTTCACGCACGTGTCGATGATAAAGGAACTTTTTTTTTCGTTCTCTTCGAGGATGGTGTCCCAGAGGACGGGAGACTTTTTTTGGTGGTAGTGGTAGAAATGTAGAAATTTAATTACAACGTGGAAACGTAACCAAAAATAACGATACTTATGTTTATTATTTGCAAGACTAGAATCCACGTGGAACCAACATTCTCTATCCTACGTGTAAACACAATATACGACATATATCCATATGTAAAATATCCTTTACGCAAACCCTGAATAGCACAGCAACGACGACGACACTGAGAGAGAGAGAGCCAGAAATCCGAAGCTGAGCAAATCCGAAGAATCGATCGAGGAGAGGCAATTTCACACCAATAAGACGTAATTTACCGCTATCGCCACTGTCACTCCACATTAAAAAGTTTTCCCCACTCCTATATATATATATAGCAATTGCTCTTACTTACTTACTATCTGAAATGCGAGCGAACTGCCGCGCGCTCGAAAATCCATTCGTCTTGGCGCACGTAGGGGGAAACTTCGATTGCGAATTGTGAACAGCGAGTTAGCAGCTAGAGCGTTATCCAAATAAAGTAATTGTTGGCGTAGGAGTTTATTGAAGAGGACACAGGTTCGGGTCGTCGATATATGGAGAAGAAAATAGGTTGGTTGATATTTTCAGATAATATGTAATATATATAAAAAAACTAGAGTTTGTTTACGTACAAACAAATTTACTTATATAAATCTTAATAAAATGTCAATAATACAATTGTAACAATATAAAAAAAGTAGAAAAATACTATTACACCTTTTGTTTTTTAATAAAACAATACAATCCAACCACATCATTCATTGTCACAACAACAACAACTTTATCACAAAAAAAAAACTAAAACTAAAATTTTTACAGCGAACAAAACCAACACAGCACCTCGTATCACCCCGTCTAATCAGCGCGTAAATAGTCACGCTCACGAGGCATAACTTCAAAGAGCAAGCGCAAAGAGCGCAGGCGACACGTCGCATCGAAGAAAAAGGCCTCGCGGTATATACACCCGCGTGTAGTGCACAAGCTACACGAGTTATAAGTCACTCGTCTGCGGCTTTTCATTACCCTCTCGTTCTCTCAAGGAAGTATTTTCTTCATTTATTTCGCTGAGAGAGGTAGTAGGGTTGATTAAGGACGCACGTTCGAGTGGCTTGCTTTGAATTTTAGATCAAGAGTGGAGGTGTGGTAAGACAAATGTTTTTCCCGCGAAGATTAGGTGAGAGAATGGTTGGTGCTGCGGGAGTAATCAGGGTTTGAGGTGTGAAAATTGCAGATAGTTCTGAGATTTTAAGAGGAGGGTTGCGCGGGAATTGTTTTTGTTAAAATAACTTGTGTAGTTAATGTTTTACTGGTGAAAAGATTTGTAATAATGAAATGATGATATACGGAAAATATTTTTGTAAATAAAAACGTTATATTTTAGAGATAGTTTAAGAATTTCTGTTACTTAAATATTAAATTATCTCAGGATTGTCCCATAATCGGCGTTGCGTTGTCTGTTGATTGACTGCAGATTACCCTTAAATTTATTGAGAGACGTATGGAAATTGCTGCTAGACTACCTACCCGTTGCTTGAGTTTTGACACTAGATTTGACGGGAATTGATTGAAACTTAGTGATAGACTACTTTGCAAAAAAAAAGAAATTTATGTTGTAATGATATTGGAAGGTCGTATCAAGATAGAAATGCCTGTATCAAATTTCATGAAAAAATTGTAAATATGTAATCTTTACAAAATAAGAAAAATTTTAAAATGCTGATGAATCTTGCAAAAGAAAAAAATATCCGTAAATACACGAGGAGAAAAAAATTAAACTAGCCGTTCTGAATGAGTTACATCAACTTATTTAAATACAAGTTAATTCTTCATTTTAAACAAGTAAAGTAACTTTTAAAAAGAGAATAAACTCCCTTTTCGAAAACGTAACAACTTCTAGTAGAAACAGTTAACACTTATTGTTTAAAAATCCAAGATTGATATTACTTTAATAAAAAAAAACAAGTTTTCCTTTTTCGAAAGATTGTTTTCACTTGTAAATTGTAAGTAAGATTAAGTCCATCAAATGTAAAATCTGGTAATTATTTTCCCTCGTGTAGGTATGCAATTTTACATGTACGTCATTACTTCTGTAAGACTACGCTAAATGATTCCTAATAATTCATGATATTTAAAAGGTAACATGAACATATTAATGAAATTAACATAATAAAACCAAAATTTCAGAGAAGTAGATTAAATAATAACAATAATCTTCATTAATTAAAAATGAAAATGTATTATGTTCTTGAAGAAAAAATATATTGGAAGCTAATTTGTAATATAAAAAAAAGGTTTAAAATATTTTTTTCAACTATGAAAATTTTAAAAGAAATTCCAAAGAAAATTTAAAATAATATAAGACAATAATAAATCTGGTAATATTATTATATTTCATCATTTTCTTTAATTTATAAAATATAGGTAAATAAAAGCATCTGTATGTTTAGATTTTTCTACGTCGAAAGTCAATTGGCCACTGTAACAAATATAAACTATATCGTTGCGCGTAGAATTTACGTTTTTGTTTTTGTGTGCCACCATATACATATATATATATATATCCCTCACAATCATTTGTACAAATATAATCTATGGAGCGAACGGTACATCCGATCGCAACATTATATATTAGCTACGGCAATTAAAAATCATACATAATATATAATAACATCCGGAATCAAAACGCTAAAAAATATATATTTACAACGAAGCTTCGTTCGCGATTATCATTTGGCTCTCTCGCTCTTTCTCACAGCGGAAAAACGAAAAACAGTCTTAAAACTACTACAATCTATCAACGTCGGTCAGAAAATCTCTCTTTCTTTTTCTCTCTTCTTGTCGAAAAAACTTTTCTACTCTCCAGAAAAAAGGCCAGCGATATTATAAGGTACTGCATCATTCCTTCGATAAAACGGTACGAGTAAAACAGGTAACTTTGGTGATGTGCTTTGGTTTTGTCGTCTCTTCTTGATTTTTTGGTCTGTTTCGTTGAATAAGATTCGCAGCTTAAAGAAGCTGACAGCGACAGGAGAAACATCCGGAAGGCATGTAAGTCCGCGTGTGCGGGTGAATTTCCGGCGCTGAGCCAAGGTGTAAGGAATCCTCACTTCCTTCGCTCAACTCCTCGATGCTAAAGGTATCCGTGAGATCCTGCTTGTGCTTTGAATTGTTGTCCCTCGACATTGGAAAAAGCGTCATTTCGTCCTCGCTAAAAGAATACATCATTGCGTCAGCGTTTTATTCCATATATATAGCGATTTCAACAATATTTTTAGTTTATAGTTCTGATTTTCTCTAGTATTCGTCTTACAAAATCAATACCACGTTATATAATTTTACAGAGGAGTTAGATTGTCGTTTTTTGTATTTGATTTTAAAAATTGTAAAGCGAAGTAAAATAAGAAAAATGCTTTTTTATCTTTCTTTTTCAATCTCTTACTCTTACAACTTACAACACTGAACTCAAGTTGCAACATATTTTCTACGTGAATAAAAATTATTAGTAACAGTCACCAAATAATCGATTAAAAATGTCTGAACTGTTGAGTATATTAAAGAAACCAATAAAATAATTACAGAAACTAATAATTTAGTGTGATAAGTATTTTTCGTGGTTTAACTTAATAGCAAAGGGTCATATCATCATATTTAGATGTAGAAATATAAAGAAAGCTGCATTATTCGACCCTAACGCTCAAAAAATTGAAGTTATTGACATTTTTAGCTTTATTTAAAAAAAAAGGCTTGAAAAAAGCCTCTTCTTAGAATCGTAATCATTTAAATTTAAAAAATATTAAATATCATTTAAAAACTAGAAAATAAAACTAAAGGTAATAAGCTTTCATTCACTTTTTCAAAAATTAAAAGATGTTGATTTCTTTCAAAGTTATAAAAGTTTAAATTTGAGTTCGAAAATGCACTGTTTAATCTCTTAAAATTGACTGTTAAATTGCTTGTAGATTTAAGTGCATTTTCAATACTTAATTTAAAACTTTTGTAACTTTGGAAGGAATTAATATTTTTTAATTCTCAAAAAAATGAATAAAAGCTCATTTCTTCTAGTTTCAAGTATTCAAGATTTTTTAAATCTAAATGATTACCATTTTAAGAGGCTTTTTTCAAGACTTTTTTGAAAATAAAGCTAAAAATGTCAGTAACTTCAATTTTTTGGAACATTAGGGTCTAATAATACAGCATTCTTAATATTTCTACATCTAAAAACTTGTCCCGAAGTTTCAACTGAATCCGTAATCCGGAGATTTGACCCTCTCCTCGTTAGTATACTAATTAATAAAACCATTTTTAGCCAACTATTTAGTACCAGTAATCAACAATTTTTTTTTCCCATACACCTCTAGAAACCTCAAAATTACACCAGAATATACCTCTCGCTATCGCTATGCCAGAACTCAATCAGCGTATTGTGCTTTTTGCGCTTCTGCGGTATGGGCAGCCGCTGTATGGGTATGAGAGCAGCGCCACTGCCCCCGGAACCGCCGCCGGTTGGGCAATTGTCCGGCTCCTGGTCCGGCAGCTTTGTGTACTCTGAGTTGCGCTGGATACGTTTCGCCTGCTCTATCCTCGCCTCTGTGAAACCAATGATTAGTTGTAGTTATTTAATGAGATATTCAAGAAACTGTTGTTTAATAATTATTTCAAATATCGTAGTGTTCAAACGCACATTGAACTCGTTTGTTAAAAAATATTAATATTAAGTTATTTGTCTTGTACCTTGACACCGATTATGTATGAATTTTGTATATATCAAATAAATAAAGTGTTATTCTGGTAGAAAATTAACGATCTTTTATAGTTAATGTTTCAATTGCATGGAATCATTTTTAGCAAAAATTATATGAAAATATCTTTACGTCGTCAAACGTAAATGCCAAAATTTTTGTGTGGATTGATAAATATTTATCAGATAAAAGCAAAATATCTCTCCACACAACTAATTAAATTTCTACCATGGTCATTATCACAGTGTATCATTTTCTGACATAAGGCAAATTCTTTCTCTTATTTAGCAAGATAATACTAATTTTTTATCAAATATATTTTTTCACGTTGAATATCATACACGCATTATAAAAGATTATTAAAATTAATATCTTTTTGTTGTATAAATTAAGATAAAGCGAAATTTTGATAACTCGCACGAGTATGAGTAAAGGATTATAAAGCAAATTAAATTTTAAGCAGATTCTTGCTTTCACATAAAATTTTTCGTGCTATTTATAAAAACGTATACGCATACGCCTTAAATAAGCAATATAGAATTTAACTCGAATAATCTTTCATAATAAGGATAATCTCGCGCGCAAAAGCTTTTTGAATTATTCGCTAACACTGCTGCGCTGCTCTCAGCGATTTATAAAAAGTTGCTATATATAAAGCAAACGAGATTAGTACAATTAAAAACTTCTTACCGAGCTTCTTTTGTAATTGTTTAGTGGTAGATCTCTGGGAAGTAGGTTGATTGTTTGTGCTACTGCTGCTGCTATCGCTCGCCTATATATAAAATTCATCGTAACAACTTTAATATAATTATTATTCAACAATCTCCATAGTTCTTTTATTCTTATTTCAAATTAAAACAACTCACCGCAAATACATTTTCATCTTCCACTCGAGTATTCGTCTTTGGATCGCTATCTATTCCACTATCCTCCATGACGTTCGTGCGAAATTACAATTTTCTCATTATCTCATCCATCCATCCTGTAATAAATACTTTCGATATAATTCATATGCAAAGTAAAAACATCAATAACCAACAATTACGTTCCCCTTTCATCGTACAAAATAAAAACAACGACTCCTTATTTTAAATCCTTACTACATTAATAAAAACAGAACATATTTAAAAAGAACACCACCCACCAACTTCGTAAATAAACCATCAACCCTATATAACAAACCACGACAAATAGATATTATAGTATACCGCCCACACCCACGCTATCTCTCTTTTTATTACACCCGCATATGCTCATACATATGTACATATACATACACACACACAGAGTCGCAATTCCCCATACAACTTGTTGGCCACGCGCACCTTACCATTGGCTACGTCGCCTTATTGATTTTTCCCCGGCGCGACTCTTCGCGTCGAACGAGCATACACACATACATATATATACACGTACTACGTATTATATACACTCGCTATATATACCCACACGTATATAGTGTCCTTCGAAACCATATGATGCAAACTGCGCTTCTATACATATTGTTTACGCACGGTTCAACAACGATAATGCTATTAACAATAAATTATCAATAGCAAAAAGAGCTTGTGAAAGCTAAAAAATAAACTATAAACAATGTATATACAATTAAACGAATATGTATATTTATACGTACCAGGCTTAATTCTCACCTCGTCCAATCCATGAGCCTCCTCTCCGACGATTATCCTCGTCCTCACGCGAGATGAAAGTAGTAAACTGTACGTCCGATCGGACACGAGCGACAAGTACGACTACTACTTGGAAACGAGAGGTTGTGTGGTGTAAGCTGCGCGCGACGCTTGAAAAGACTCCATGATGATGCGCGCGCGTAGTCCGTCGTCATGACGACCAGGATGAGCTTCGGTTTGGCGGTTTTGAATTTTCTGTAGTAGGTGTACAAGAAACGTTGTTGAATGGTATAGGGATGTAAGGTAAAAGAAAATGTTACGTCAGTGTTAATATACATTATGGTTACCTCAGCTACTAATTATTGATCCTTAGTGTATAATAGTAAATAAAATTAAGAAATATTTGAAAAGTTAAGAAATTCAATAAACACGCGAACTAACTCATAAAAGGCAACAAGTAGAATAATCGATACAAATTACAAGAAATTAAAACTACTTTCCAAACTTAGCTATATACCTATAACAAACTTTAATCACGCATCATCACGCACGCGACTATTGCACTGCACGAACTCCTCTTCCATGCACCTGTGCCAAAGAGACAACAACAACAACGAACGGTATACTAAGCGTCGTTTCCATTAGCAACCTTCGGCACTTTACCTCTCTCGTGAAAATTTCGAATCCATTCATTCTACATACACCCCTGAAACAATCGAAACCCCGCGTGTAACCATGATGATACAATCTACTCCAGTCGTTGACCTAACCTTCTAACAACTGAAAATTCAAATCTCTGTGTATACATATACACGTGGCTGATGGAAGGGAGTGTTTAGGTCAAAAGAGAGAGAGAGAGAAAAGTATTCATGTCACCAACAATGACGCGTTGTCGTCGCCAGGACGACAACGACAACGGATCACGCGCTCTGTCGTCGTCGTTGTCGCTTCGTTAAAAGAAAAAAAATTCTCTCTCGTTCCCCCCCATCTCGTAAGCATTATATACCAAAGGGTGTATAATTATACATACCCCCTTTGACTTTATATTTCCAAGCGACGGGTAGACACGCAAGTAGCAAAAATTTTCAAGAGCAAGACAGAATCGCTCATTCGCGCGAGCAAAATGCCGCCGTCCGTGTCCAAGAGACATTCGTCCAAGTCCGAGGTAAGTTTTTATTGTAATTTTTCCTCGAATTATTATTATATATATAATATGTATATACATACACATAGTAGCAGTAGTATTATATGCGCAATGGGCTTGCGTTTCATTAATAGTACCTTCGGTAGGGGAGAGGGAAAGGGGACCATAATATTAATAAAGTGAATCTCGAGAAGAAGAAAGTTTCGAGCTAATTTTCGTTAAGTTTCACCGAATGAGAGGGGGAGGGACAAATTGATATTACCGCTCGGCACGTGAATCCGCATGATAATGAGATATCAAAAGTGGTAGAGAAGGGGTATATATGAGTTGACTCTTGCGGTTTCAGCAGATGAGCCTGAGGAGTCGAGTGTCCAGAATCGACATGGGAGGTGATATGGAGTGGATGCGCGGTAAGGCGCTATTGAAGCCAGATGATCAACTTAATCTCACCGATGCGGTATGTATTTACGTTTTTTTTTCTTTTTTTTTTATTCATTAAGGGTGCATGGTTTGGGTTGTGCAATTATATGTTGTTATAGTTGTAGAAAGTTTATAGAAATTTTTATCAAGATTGTAATGAGTAATTGTATGGACTAATAAATGATTTTTACGGCGAATGTGTACGTCTGTGTGAAAGTACAATATTCGTATTTTCTAAGCTTTAAAAATCAAGAATTTAAAAAAAAAAGTTAAAAGAATTAAAATTAAAACTTTATTATTTTTATTATTTTATGTAAAACATATTAGTATACGTTAATGTTTCAAATGAAACTAATTAATTACTTGCATTTGAATTGCATTTATACATAGACGCACCAAACGAACGATTTTTTATCATACAGCGTTTAAAACTGACAGAGTTTAAAACTAACAATTAGCAGAAATCATGCACCTGTAATACTCCTAAAACATTTAGAATTGAATTAAATTATAAAGTTTTTTATATTATGATTGGCTTATTAATACTTTAACAAAAAAAAATCTAAAAAGTAAAAAAATTCTTTATTATACTATTAAATAAGTCAATCATAATTATACTCATTCAATTTTTAGATTGTTAATCTGTAATTTACAATTTTTATATTTGTCCGAAACATCCGCAAGGTCTTAAATATTTTATTTAAAATCCCACATAAAGGAATTGAACGAGGAGATAGCTCGAGTGCTGACAACTAACAACCCACGCATACCGGATAACCTGGTCGAATGGTCGTACAAATACAAAGATTTTGTAAAAGTACCAGATCCACCGAACATCGTCACGATACTCAATGTCTCCGGAACGTTGCTACACAAAGAAAGCGAGGAAGCGAAAAAACAGATGGCCGGTGGTTATTTAGGTAAATGTATACATATTTTTTTCTTTGCTTATATTACTCGTTGAAGAGGAAACAATTAACGTTGTAAAAAATATTCAACAGCTGATAGCGAGGAAGACGAGAAAGAAGGTGAAGAAGGCGAGGAAGCTGAAGAAAAGGAAGAGGCAGACGAAGGCATAGAGGAGGACGAAGAAGAACAGGGGGAAGAAGGTGGGGATTATGGGTAAAAGATGAAGAAACCTTAGAACCCCAGATATTGTTCTACTTCAATTTATACTTAAACGTGTGCTTTTATGTACGAATTCGTAGGTGAGGAATCAGAAGAACCGAAAGGTGCGGATGCTCCGGCCGACCCGGACGACGCCGAGGAAGAAGAAGTTGAGCGGGCAAAACCCAAGAAAGCTCCAAACCAGTTCAATTACTGTGAAAGAGCCGCACTGACGTACCAGAATCCGCAAAGGGTAAACAACAAACATACCCATAAGTTGCCTTATATTTAACCGACCAATTTTAACAGGATATGTCAACGCAAACTATGCCACCGCCAACGGCGTCGTTCAACGCTAGCGTGTACCAATGGACAATCTACGACGATTACCAGGTAACTTAATTTCAATTTATAATATAGGAAAAGAAAAAGAGTAAATATTTATTCCATTTTTTAGGAAGATTTTGCGCAACAACAACGCGAGAAGGAGAAAGAACGTAAGACGCTCGGACAGCAATCACGTAAGGATGATCCAAAGAAAAAAGCACAGATGGAGAACACAGCAATGACTGGGCGCATGTTGCAAGCTGTAAAGACCCTCGAGCGAATGGTTAACCAGAACATATACGACGATATATCGCAAGGTAAGATTTTCTCTCAACTTTTTAATGCGGGAACCGAAGTAATTGTAGATTTGGAATAGATTACAGGTACTGGGACGATCCAAGCGATGAGTTTAAAGATGGCGAGGGATCACTGTTACCGCTATGGAAATTAACATACGAGAAGACGAAGAAGCACGACGTAACCGATCTCTGCTTCAACAGCAGGTACTACGATCTCTTCGCCGTCGCGTTTGGCTCGAGTAAGTGTTTTCGATGTGTATGGTAATAGGTTATTTTAAGTGGATACTTATTCACGTAACGATACGTTTCAGTGACATTCGACAACCCAATGCCTACGGGCGCAGTGTGTCTATTCTCTCTGAAGAATCCCTCGTTCCCCGAGTGGATCTGTATGACCGAGTCGCCGGTTATGTGTCTAGACTTTAACGTTCAAAATCCTCATCTTCTCGTGATAGGTAAGATAAGTGTATAGAATAAGTGTATAGAATGGAACACAAACGATCGCTTTTTTGTTTATTTAGGAACGATGGACGGATCTGTAGCAGTGTACAATGTGATGCTACCAGCGACTGCGCCGCAGTACAAGAGCAACGACGTCTCGCAGAAACACGGTGGTATCGTGTGGCAGGTAAATAACTATAATAAATAATGGTAACGTTACAAATGTTTACAATGTACGGTTAAAAACGTAGGTATGCTGGGCGCCGGACACAGAGGAAGGTAACCTGGCGTTTTATAGTGTAAGCATCGATGGTAAAATCAACCACTGGGTACTGAACCAGAACGACCTGGGAGTTACCACTGTGATGACGTTGTTCCTTGATCAACCGCCTATACCTGGCCCTGATGGTACAATGATCACGTTGAAAGGTTGCGGCACTTGTATAGCTTTTCATCCGAGCGATCCAAATGTTTTTCTTGTGGGTACGGAGGAAGGGACGATTTACAAGTGTAATACGGCCTATAGCAGTGTTTACATGCGAACGTACGCTGAAGCGCATAATATGCCGGTGTACAGGATCGTCTTCAACAAGTACAACTCGAGCATATTCGCTAGCTGCTCTGGAGATTGGCGCGTCAAGATCTGGGAGGATGATAGACCGTTGAGTATTTTTTTTTTTTAAATAGTTTTGGGTGATGGGGGATTGTGGTTATGGGTTGTTGTTGTTGTTATTGTTATCGTTTGTCATGTGGTAGTAGTTGAAATGGAATTACCAGTGAATGTTGTCATTGTAAAGTGACATTTAAAAAGTATATTTTTGACATTTTATTAATGAAACATTTATTGGTTTTTCTTAAATTAAAGTAAAGAAGATAACGTCAGTAGTAACGTCACAGATAGGTCAGACTTATACTAGCACATCACTTCATAGGTTATATGACCTTACATTATAAGTTACTGATGGACCATTTTTCTAGGATTTAAAAAAAATAAAAAATTTATTATATTTTCTTATTTTTAAAACTTATATAAATTGCATTTATGCAGAGATCTTGAAAACTAGAAATCAATCAATTGTTTACAATAATAATTTAATACAGTTCTTGGAATATTTCATTAAAAAAAAAAAAATTTTAAACACTAGGGAACCACTATTCATGTTCGACCTTGGCGTCCCGATCGGCGACGTGCAATGGGCACCGTACAGCTCCACAGTACTTGCCTGCGTTTCAAACGATGGCCGCGTCACCGTCTTCGATCTTAACGTCAACAAGTACCGACCGATTTGTAGTCAGCCTGTTGTCAGCAAGCGGCGCAGCAAACTCACACGGTTGGCATTCAACCATACACTGCCGTTCCTTGTCGTAGGTGACGATAAGTAAGTAAAAATTTAGTCGAGAAACTTTCAATGAAAATGTATGATTTTTTTATTTCATAATAAAAACAAAAAAAAAGAAGCGAAATCTCAATCTATGAAAATTGTATAAAAGTGCAGGAAAGATTAAATCAGAAAGAAAAGAATAAAAAATAGAGTGGTAATCACGATAGGAGTCAAATATAAAATTATTTCAGTAATTCGACAAATTGAATTATGATATAATGAAAGATTAGAGTAGACGTGTGAAAGCTAAATCTTTATTTATAGAGTAGTAAAACATATAATTAAAAAATCGCATTTCGATAGATTGAGAAATAAATAAATTCTACAGAACGTCGTACTAAACATTTTCTATACTACTTAAAACTTAACATGTAATATTTTACTTCAAAGATTCCGTTCGCAGTTAACTTTTTATCTAAATTAATAGATACATGGTTTAGAAATATACACATACACTGAAATTGTTTCAAGAACTTTTTCATTAATTATCTTGGTAACTATTAGACAATATCTATTACAATGATGTGAAAGAATGCGATAAAAGTTTTCCTACATTTCAATATATTTTTGGGTTCATTTCCATTAAAAAGTAAAAAAATTGCATTATACACAGAGGAAAACAGTAGTCGTCAGAGAACACAGTGAAACAATTGTGCAAAATTGACTAGATGATTATCTTGTGTCACAAACACCGAGTTACATTGTCGCTTCACAACGAAAAATCTTTCGTCATTTTTATTGTTTTCTCTTTCTATTTCGCAGAGGGACGATCAACACGATGAAGCTGTCACCCAACCTACGCGTAAAAGTGAAACCCACAAAGAAGCAGCTTCACCTCACGCAACCTGAACTCGAGTCTATGAAACTCGAGAAGCTACTGAGCTTCGTGCGTGAACCGCCAGTTCTTACGCCGCCTAAAGACGTGCGCAATTAAACGCTAGAGCGATCATGGTTATGATGATTATGATGATGATAATGAGGGGGGATTGCTTTCTTCTTACTCTTATCGACAAATCAACAATAATCTCTCTACCTCGTCAACAATAACGATTTACTATAGTTACTTATCGATCGGTTTACATTCGTAATATTATTAAATGACGTACGGTTGTTGCTTTTACTTTTTGGCACTAATATTTATGCTCTTTTTTTGTCGCGGTCGTGAACTTTTATTTTTCTCTTTCGGTTGCATTTTTTTTTTTTGCTTCTCGACAGACTGCTGAGAAATTTTCGATTCCTATCGTACACGCGCTATGAAAACTATACAATAGCTTAATACACTGCTATTTATTTTTTTTGGTAATTTTTACAACGCCTTAAGAAAAATTTGAATGGTTTGTTTCTTCCTTGTTGCCTTAAGAAGTAGTAAACATTGTTTTTTTTTTTCAATTAGCATAAATTCTACCTTAAAATCTCTAATGTTCCAGCCATCAATTCAAGCGATTACACAATAAAGAATGTCGATTTACAAAATAAGTTTACAACTTTTTTTTCGACCTACATCGTAGCGATAAATATAAAATAATGTCGAGTTAGTTCGCCACCCTTGTCGTCTGCGATCGCATGAATCATTTATCAAATCACAGCTCGCAATTTCAATCTCGAAAAGTATAACAACTACTATACAAAAGAATAAGAAAATATTTTGAATCCTCGGAAAAAACGCTGGACGTGTCTTCGTTATTTCTTATTTTTTTTTCTTTGGCATGGAACTATTTGTACCAATAATTGAAATTTTTAATTTATAAATTCTCCCTCGCGGTTTTTCTTTCTCGATCAAAGTTACAAATAACGTTTACTAACAGTACTCGAAAAATATTATTCCAATATAAACGCTTCCGACTGCAAATTCTGTCGATTATACCCTGCTACAGTAATATTGGTACATACATATTGTATCTACATATTTTGGTTTTTACTGAAGATGCGATACGAGCTGTATTAACGTTTACGCAAGCTCGGTAATGATTGATATTAGTAAGAAAAAACTCTTCAACGCTATAGTGATCGTTTCTGAGAAAAAAGGCTTTTTATAGTCTCGCGGTGATATTTCTTAATGTTGAAAAAACATGCAACGGCTGCCTTTTTTTACATGTACGTTATTAGTCTAAAGAATTTTCTATTAATCCTTGGCGGTAATATTCATATGAAAACTTTGAAAAACTTCTCTTTACATTTCATTGATTCTTTTTTTTTTTTTTTGTTAAATTATTAATGTTTTCTACCTACAGTAACATTTTCATTATAACATTTTTTTAAAAATTAAATTTTTTAATTACTAGCATACAAGTGAAATAAATCTGACTAAAATATATAAATGATAAATTCAATATAAATTAATTCAAGCAATGATTCTTAAATATTTAACAAATAAATCTCTTTTGCAGTAATTTATAACACACTATTATACAAATTCTTCAAATCACTATTACCAACAAGGATGTACCTCCACAAAAAAGTAATAAGAATGAAAAACCTATGTCAATTGATCACCATTATAAAACTCTCTTAATCAAGAGAAATCTTGCCCGGCAATTCCGGATTTTCTATCACACCCTTGTAATACTTAATCTCTAAAAAGTCTCTTATGTTATTCGGACTTGGCACTTGCCTACCGGCAAACTCAATGCTTGACATGGGATGTAAAAACTGCTCTGGAAAATCCTTGTTTTTCAAGAACCACGAGTCTCTTGTCATGGTTCCGTTTTTCGCATAAAAAGGTAACAGATTCACATGGAGTCTGTTAAACTTTGAGTATTGCACCTTAAAAAACTCTCCCTCTGTAGCTTTCTCCCAGACAAAACCATGGTTATCCACAACAGCCTTATTCTTAGCTTTTACTAGCCAGGGAGATCTGTTCAGATCATCGCGATTGACACCAACCACAACCTCATGATCCCAAGGCAGTACATCTCCATTACGCATGGCACCTAATAAAGAGCCAGCTTCCAGCCAGTATCTAATGCCCACCTCTTCCAATTTGTCGAATACATGATGGGCTACTCTTCGTAGACCAGCAAGACAACATGGTGGGGTATATCTATTTTGATACAAATACGATGGGATTCCATTAACTACGGATCCAAAACAATGAGTTGTTTCTCTAGAACAACCATGCCACTCCACAACACTGGTGGCTCGTGTCACCTTTTTGATTCCCAGTTTCTCATACATAATACGTTCTCTGCTTCTATGAAGCTGTTGCAACTTCAATTGAGCTTGTTGACTGCGATAAAGAGGTTTACCCTCATTGAAGTGAAGACTTTTTAAAATATTCACCTAATAGAATATAAAATTTTTTATCCTGTGTGTACTTATATATTTGGCAAGAAAAAACCAAATTAAAACAAAATAAACATGCACAACTAAAAACGCCTCGATGACAAAAATATGTTGCATACTGCTAAATGTATTCAAACTTGCAAAATAAACATAGAAAACATTTATAAGAATATTATGAATCAGTCACAAAATAACAATAGATGTACTAAAATAATAAAAGTAAATAAACTAATACATTCAATTTGTGTATTTAATTGAACATTGAATCAAGTATTTTCACATACCTTAATTCCAAGTGCTGTTGTTTGTAAATACAGTGCATCTGTAAATGGCATTAAAAATGGATCCGACAACTTCTTTAATAATTTGACATCCATAATTGTAACATGCTTTCCCAGAACTGCATCGCATTCTGTACCAGCTGACTTTGTAATTTTTAAGCTCCATTCTTTTACCTTCAGTTGAGCATTCAGACAACTCAATGAACTTTTGCCCACTGGGACAGAAACAAGTCCAACCTTTCCCGCCTGATTCACAGCTTCCTATATTTAAAATTAAATTCATTTCAAAATACTTTACTTTCATACTATACTACTATAAATTATATACAAAAAGTAAAAAACTAAGTATAACAAACCTGAAGGTTCTGCTTTGTGATCAATCTTGTAGCATCGGGTAAAAATACCACAAACTTGGTGTGCACATAAGTCAGTGGATTTCTCTCATCCATTGTCCTATTAAAGCTTGGCTGCAAATTCACCAGGTGAACATTCTTGAAGCTCTCGTTACCAAAATCCAGCTCCAACGGCGGATAAAGAAACTCATCGCAGACGATGACTATCGTCATAGTGGGAAAGGAATTGAGTATATACTTGACAGTGGTAGCTACGTCGTTCTCGAAGATCTCGAACTGGCGTATAACCACGGTGACGAGGCGAGCCAGTCGCCGGTGAAGCTTTTGCGGCACATCGAGAGTAGTACCTGGCTCGATCGCCGAGCCTCCCGAGGACGAAGACTGATCGACAGCAAAGAGCCTCCATATCTTGTACCAGATTACGGTATTGGCTAGCAGCACTATTATAAGAAGCGATTTCGCCAGCTTCAGCCGCATCCTTGCGCTCGTTAGGACAAGCGTATAATACATGTAGCTACTTCATCATAGTCTTCACCTCGACAAGGACATCGTTATCCGGCCGTTAATTGTAATCCTTGTTGTCATGCACTACTACTGCTGACGCACACCATATATACACGCACCGGTGCGCGCGCGCGCTCGTAATTTATATGTCGCTCGACGACTGCTGGCGGCCTATGCTGCAGGCTACTGCTGCTCCGCTGCGGATGTTAAGTATTATCAAATTATAGCACACAAAAACATTTCATCGTACCTATATATATCTGAAAACCATCGTACCTGATGAAGTTCCTATCGTTAGCCATGCCTCGACAGTGATTCTCGTTCACACTTAGAAACGACGTCGGCGTCCCGGCGAGAGCCACCCACACGACTATAACCCCGCGCGCCTCCCTCACATCTTTTCTCTCCCCTCCCTATACATATATATATATTGTATCCTTCGTCTCGAATACTTATATACCTTTGTGAAATCCACCCTCTGATCTTACGCACCCGTAGACGTATGTTCCCATATATACACAAACGACGCGATGACTTGGAAAATACGCGAGAGATTACCCTGGGAGATGTAGACTTTGTGCGGGGTGCCGCGTTTATATGTTGTACGCGCGCACTCGCAGAGGGTGCAGGGTGCGGAGGGTGTAATATAGAGAAGGAGAGAGAGAGAGAGAGCAAGCACATGGATCGCGCGCGCGCGGGTGTGTGGATGGAGCGGATTCGATTTCGAGCAGTACTTGCGCGCGCGCGCGAGACTGAAGTTTCAAGATGGCCGCGATGGGTGCGAAGGGGTGGCGCGCGAAACTTGCGATGATTTGAATTGGGTTGGATGTAAAATTCGTTGGTTGTGCGAGTGGATAAACGCATATTATTTATTTTTAGTTGGACAATGGTTAATTTAAGATTGTAAAATGTGAAATTAATTGTTTTTCTGAAAAAATTGATACTATATACGTAAAAAATTCTATTCGTGGTTACTATAGGAATATCTATTACGATATATCGATTAGTAATATTTTTCAGTTTTTTAATTACTGCGGAAGTTATTAGTAAGTAGTTTCAATTTTTATGTACAACAATTAGATGATTTATAACAAGCAGCCTTCAATTATGTAAATATCGTGCAGTTAATATTTCATCGATACTTTTTACTGTATAAAAGAAAATGTATAAAAGCATCGCGTGCTGACATCTCATTGACATTTCGCTAGCTCGCTTGTCACAATGTTTCATCGATCAATCATAACAGAAAGCAAATAAATGAATTTCCTAGAAGGATACAAATGAATTGCAAAGAAAAAGTATTTGTGTGCTAATGTTTGTACATCCATATAAGTAACAAAAAAAGAACTGGTTTATTATATCATGTATAACGTTTTGTTGATCCTTTTTACATTATAAAATATTAATGTTTTAATCGTGAATTTTGGAACAACAATTTTTCTATTAAAAATGTAGATAAAATTAATAAATAAAAAAACCAAAACATACGTTATTTTATTTTTATTACAATATTGTTTTTTATTGCGAGCTTTCTTTTGTGGAGTTACATAAAATTATTCAACATCAAATAATAAATATAAAAGCATCTTTCCTTCATGATTCAGATTCTTTCGAAAAGGAAAGTCCTTAAGTACAAGCTTTGAAAAATAAAAATTATAAACAACTCTCTAATAATAGGCGGAAAAAATAAGGGGAGAGCTACAAAATAACTTAAAAACCTCTCAAAATTTCGTCTCACAATTGATCGAGCCTACAAAAATATAGAACATTCTAAACAAAACAAAAAATTTCATCAAAGATAATACTAATAAAGCCGACACATTACGGAGGGCGATCACAATAATTGCATTTTTTTCAGGATAGAAAAGGAGAATTCGTGTGTTTCAAAAAGACGAGACTCAGACGATGGTTTATTTTATTTCTTTTTTTTTTTTAACGAATTCAAAAATTGATTTTATTCAGTGAAAATTAAGTGGCCCGGAAAAGAACTATAGTGACTTATAATATAATGTAATCGTAAAACCACTAGTCTTTATCATCTTTCACTTCGGTTTTCCCATCCACTTTCGCATATTATATAACTATACAGCAAGGAAAATCAACGTTCTGCGAGTGATTCGTTCTCTTCGAGTCAAACTTCATTTGGCTGCCGTCGCTCTGTTGTGTGATGTGGATCTCCTTCGAGATTTCCCGTTTGTTTTCACATAATTTTTTTTTCTCTTTATAATAATTAATCATCACTTTACTCTCGTTAATTCAACTTTTGTTATGTTATCACGTGGTTGCGGCAATGGCCATAGTAGTACGACGATGTAATTATAATAGTAGTAGTAATTAATTAATTAATCAATAAATCATTCAATTGTCCTTCGGAATTATTTTACATCGATATATTATTCAATATAATCCATTTCATATATTTCTATATTAATATAGACTTCTATCTGTATTATTATTTTTTTTTTTTATCTTTTTTTAATCATTTCACCGTTAAATTTTTTTCTCACCCTTGCACTCGATTCTCAATTTTTTTCCCCCTTAAAACCTCCGTGTACATAATAATATTCCTAAGGGCGCGTCGCACTGGCCATCGGACAAAAAGAAACTATGGCAACGGCACGATCGCGCATTTGACGCACACGAGAAAAACATTTAATCGTTCAACCGGACAATAATTTTTTGCATCTTACGTTTCCATATTTATCTTTTTTACTTCCTCGTTACATTAATTTATAATTCTGGGCGTTTCGCTGCCACAATAATCGCTCGCTCCGCAATTTTTCGAATCATTTACCACAGCGTGCAAGGCATGTCGTAACGCGTTACATTAACGCTAATCGCATGATTTTCTTCTCTTATTTGCTCGTCTTATTTTTTGCTTCGTTAAAACTCGAACTAAGAAGAGTGATTGACGTTCAAAGAGAACAAAAAAAAAAGAAGAGAGGACGTGTCGTACAATTCCGATCCTTACTCATTCCTCCCTGCTTTCATAGTATCTTTTTTTAATTCTTTTTTTTTCTTATAATATAACATATATATAATATACCATTTTTTAATTCATCTTTTTAAGTTCCATCTTCCCCTTCTTTTCTTCCCCTCTCACCCTATTTGAATTACGCAGTAAGATCACAATTGTATATGTGATTGAAAAAAAATAATTAAACGATAATAGTGCTAAAAGGACTAGAGGCTACGTTAGAGTTGATTTCATTAGTCGAGGCACGACAAACGGACTGCGTCGCATTCATTTTGGAGGACTTTCATGGTTATTTGATTACATATAATTACATATATATACTATATATATTATAGATATACTCTAGTGAATCACACGCGAGGACATCCATAGTTACTTTGAAGTATACATCATCCGATATCTCTCGTTAAAGATATTTAAATCATCAAAGTTATACATGATTACTATTGGCATTCACTGCTTCATACCGTGCATGTAAGTCTATAAAAAAATAGTCATAAATGATAAGCATTACTTAAAAATAAGAATTTGTTATGATTATTCTATCTGTCGATCGACCGTAGAATGCATTCTTCAAAGTAACAAAAGACACTCACGTTACAGTGGAAATAAAGAACAAAGTGAAAAATTGGACTGTCTCAGAACTAAGTCAGCGTCGTGACTCAACCTTGCGCGGAAACAAGACTATAAATGTAAGCGGGGGAGGTACAATTAACAATGTCATAAACAAAGGGACTCTTTCATAGATTTTTTTGTACTCTTTTGATTAGGGTTTAATCGTTTGGCCGAGCAATCTTTTAATTGTAAAACACATATCCATCTCACACTCTGCACTTACTTCTTTTTTTTGCTCCTATACAAATATGCGAATCGTCAAGGACTTTTTTGCTTTTTTTAAAAGTTTTCATCTGTATGCTATAGTTTAATTAGGGGCACTGCAACTCTTTAGTTACTCGCTCTTATTTTTTTTATTTCTTTAAATAATTTGTTCTGCAGTACTTGAATATATAGTTAGACGGAAGTGCTTTGACAAGCTTTAACGTTTTTTTTTTCACCTTTCTTAAATACTTCGCTTTTTGCGCCGTCAAGAACGACATCGTTGTTTGCGACTTTGCAGTTTCTTAATTTTTTTTTGTTGTTCTTTTGTCGGTTTGTTTTATAGGCTAATTTAACAAACAACGCTCACAACAAGACGTTGAATTCGCAATGAGAACCAGTTAACGATAATACATTTTATTTTTCACTTTCGGGAATCAAGAAAAGGAGAGGCTGCAGCTGTACGTACGTTACGCACGTTACGGGGGTAACGAAACTTCCTTGAGTCCAGTAAATATCTCTTCGATGATGGCTTTAAAGGAAGAATCATCAGTTGAAATAAATAATACATCTTTCAAGAAATTCAAATAGTGCTATAAAATATTCGTTCAAACGGAATTTTCTTCCTATATTGCGCCAGTCGAAGCTAATATTTACTGGGAGTAACAAAGATTTTTCACCCCACCGTGCACATTATATATATATACATATAATATTCTGGACAAAAACTCGTATCGACTTAAATCGACATAGAAGAAAAAACGTAATTTCTTAACTACATCCTTTCAAGCCTCTACTACATCCTCCGTACGATAAATTTAGCTATTGGTTAACAACGAAACTTCGCTTATTCACAGGCTCGTCCCTGGCAATAACAGACAGTGTGTATGTGTAAGTTTGTGTATTTATGTGTCATTGTGTGAGTGTGAGGATTATACACATGACTCAAGCTCATCACGGATTAAGAGAAACGCCTATTGCGTCAATAGTAATCAATATTTGCAAATCTCAGTATTACAGTTTGTTTAATTACTTGTTAGCAGCACCGGTATCCCTAGTGGAATTCGAATTTGTATTTCAACCTCAACCGTTTAAATACGTTTTTTTTAAATGTTTTTATCTAAGCTTTCTCATTTTTCTAAGGCTACGTAAAGCAAAAAAATAATACATCTCTCTTGTATTCTTGCTCACACGCAAACTCTCCCTTTTTCTTTTGTTATTTATAGTAGGGTAACTCAGCAGGTTATAAAAATTTTCGCCAGGATATACAATAGGTTTTATACAATACCTTATTGTGTCTCCCGAAACCTGCACAGCTAACCTACTCTATCTTTTTCTCTCTCTTCTCTTTCGTTCTCCTCATTCTTTCACCCTCTCTCGCTTGCACACTATCTCTCTCTCACTTCCGCAAAAAACACTGCGTACCACGCGGAGTCAAAAAGTTAATAAATTAGATTATTATCATTTGAACTTATCTGATATACAAGTAATCTTGCGAATCGTTAGAGATTCGGAGAGTTAAACAAGTCACTCACTACATGACGTTTTACTCATAAGTTTTGAAAACCTGCTTTACCAGTACTTCGACCATCTCCATTTCGTGAATGTCCACATTTATCGTTAATTCAAAGAATGAATGAGTATTTTACAATATTTTTAATTCACATAATAACTACACAGAAAGAAATCGTTTTTTCATCAAATTCTTAGAATTGTAAAAATATAAAATCATCTGATATAAATTTACAATTCTTATTTATTTTCAAAAATGAAAAAGATCTTTTTGAATAACCATTATTTGAATCAAAATTATCAGCTAGATGTAAGAATTTAGCATTAATAATAGCGACAATCATTCATTGCATACATTTAACATCACACATTGGCGACATAGATTTCTAAACATACTCTAACAGCAAAGAGTGACGTCAGTCACTGTTACAAAATATAAACCCATTATAGAAAGTAGAAGTTATTTTATTTTCACAAATTTTTTTCAACAATTTTTACATAACAATTTTTATACATAAAGTATAAGTAACTTGTACCTTCTGTATTAGGGTCTACAGTCTGTATGCATAACTTGGCATTAGAGAATACAACCTACAATTTAATTTAAACAAAAACTTATTATTCAAAATTATCACACTCGACTGATCGATTATGAATTAATCGAAATACAGGTGAAGTAGGTTTACCACAAACCTTTCATATTTTCTTAATAATAATGTACATTTAATAAAAGTTCCATGCTCTGTGTGCACTCGTCATTGGTGCAGTTGTATTGTGAGCCAATTCTGCTCTAATTCTCGGCTTCTATCGTTTTCTCGGTTTTGTTTTTTGGATCCACCAAACGGAAAACATAGGACAAAAGATTTGCAAATAGGCATTCATCCGTGTTAGCTCGACAATTAATTTAATTACTCGTTCTCTTTTTCTCATTTAGTTTTGCACTAACGCGTTATTCATCCTCAGTATCTCCGTCACTGCTGTAATCCTGTAGAGCAACTGCTCTCGAAAACGGTGCCTCGTTTGTCTGACTGCAAATAAAAAACAAATCATTAATTAAGTTATATAAATTCAATTATATAGGGTAAATGAATCATAAATGACTAAGCAAAAATATTCATACAAAAGCTGTAGAAGAATAAACAAGAATGTAATAAAAATGATGGCTAATGTCTAAATTAACTCTAGATATTTAGCAACATTTTAACGCTTAAATGAAATGAGTCATTGATTAGTTTCACTACCCTACACAATTTTGAAGTAGCCTTAAGTTTTTGAAAGAGCAAAGCTCTAAATTTTACCAATTTCAAATATATTGATGTTAATTATGTAATATACATTTATATTGATTTTTTTTATCTTTTGATCAAATTTTAATTATGTTAAAAATATTGCAGTCCAACACAAGCAATATTAAAACGGTTGAATACTTAAATAAAAAATTTTATAAATACCCAAAAACCTCTGACAATGTAGAGAAGCAACAACTCTTATTCAGAAAAACAAAAAAAATCATGAACGAGTTCTTCAAAAGCTTTCCTCGTCCCAAAAACTTGCGGACCACCCCAGAACACTTGCAATATATAGTGACCTTGGCCTTCTGTACTACTCACGCTAGTCTTCGGTAATGGTTGAGCCACTCCTCGACCATCTGGGCGACAAGGAGTGGCCTTTTATGTAGCTTCTGCTGAGCGACAAGAATGCCACCCTCGGTCGTGCATACGTCAAGCCACTGCTTTAGTATCGTCTCCTCGCGGCCCATCTCCTCAGGACTGAGAAAATGTATGGGCAAAAGTTTTCTTTCGCGATCCATCAGTGGCATAAAAGTTGTCTGCATCTGCAGCTGCTGAATGGGACTGTTGCCACCGCCGACGACGTTCACACCGCCATGATGGGAAGCAAGTGCGGGGATGCGTGACGAAGAATACGGCTCGATTGGCACCAGGGCTGTGAAGTGGCCACGCGTGTAGCCCAAGGCAATAGGCGAGCGGATGCAAAAGGACGGCTCCCAAAGCATCGGCAAGTATACGCCTTCGAATCTCGCATAACCTGAATCACAGTTAGTATTGTATGGGTTAATATCGTACGAAAATAAATACTTATTGCTTACTCATTAAGTGGTACGTGTATGAGAATAAAAACGTATGAATTACCTATATCTTCTCCACGGAAACTTTTGACGTATTTAACACCGTAAACAATAATTGGTCGTCTGAGAATATGAGCCAAAGCAAAAACATGTAGCTGCTCCAGTGCACTTCCGGGTTGAGCGGCCGTGGCTAACAAGTTCTCCCAATCTTCCTGCCATTGTGTTTCCTCGAGAGTGAAGTCTAGCATTCTGGAAGCCTGAGACGCCTCGTATTCCCGCCAACGAGGATAGAAACTAAAAAATCACAAATTACATAAAAACCATTGTAATTGCCAACTGTCGTTACATATTGTTATTATTTTTTTAACCGACCATAATACAATACATAAAATATTAACGACTAATAACTAGACTTTATAACAATATATCTAAAAATCAATCTTAAAAATTCACTTGATTTACTATTTAAATTATTTTTATCCAAATATTTTCTCAACTAACGTCCAAACAATTTTGAACTTCAATTTATTTCCCTACAAATATTTCTATATAATTTGCAAACCACAACTCACAATTGACCGGCCTGATGAAGGGTATCAGCGAGGGCTCGCCTCAAAGCGTTATCCCGGTCAAAGACGCCCCATGTTGCCTGCATCACAGAGTCGAGGAGGCAATCGCCTGCCGAGCGGTTCCACAGAGCATGCAACCGGCTGCCAAGTCTCTCGGTAATCTCCAGCGACCAATTGAGCGCAGGCGGCTCGCCACAGCCGCCCTCGAGCTGTTGTTGCGCTTCACGGTCCAGCAGCTCCTCTAGCATTTGATCCTGCACAATGCTTGGTAGGTCCTCGACCTGAAACAATTAAGAATGCGTTCAATATATAAATTATTCTAGTGTATAATATCTTTTTTGCATCATTTCTTAAGTGATGGGTTGGCGCTCAGTACACTATTCATCGGATTTTAGTTTTTATTAGAATTATACTATATTTTTTACAATAATAATTATTTAACGTTATGAGAAAAATAAAAAACAAAAATGTTGAGAAATAAGGAAACATATCAACATAAACTTTAAAGAATGCACTAAAAAACGTGAATTTAATTTAATACGCTTTACAACAAAATTACAGTAATTACAAATATCGATAATCTTAAATGTTACATAAGTAGACTCTATAAAAGTTAACTATTATTTATGTCATTGTATTTTACTTAGATCAATCATCTATGTACTTTTTACATTTATTAAAACATAAAGATCTCATAAACTCTGATTGTTATGTTTATGACTATCTCTACAGCCCAATACTTTCGTCTTTAAAGTAAACGATCGATTTCTTTTTTCTTATAAAACCTCAAGGACAAATACATAATAGATGCCTGACCGAGCGTAACGATGGAAACTACTTTAATTTGTTTTCCTGTCGTGACTTCGATAACTATTCAACTTCTATCCATTGTAAAATTACATGCTATATACTTTGTTGCGAAAAAAAAAACCACGTAACCGGATACAATAATTCTTCACATTCTGTATAAAATATCAATATTAGCTCACATAACTAATGAACAATTATTTTCTAAAATTGATAACGCCAGATATTATTAAAAATACAAGTATACCTATATTTTTATGTATTTAGAAACTTTGCTGGCATTTCGAAAATCTTAATATTTCGCAGCGATTCTCGGTATATATACATACAACCTTGGTTAAAAACTTTCGGAAACTTTCAATGACTAAACACACAGCACATAGTAAACACAAATATTTGCCAGAAGAATTTACCTCGGCAGGAAGGGCGAAGGTCGCCATGTCGGTGACGAAGTAGCAGGGGAATGAGCCCTTTCTCATGCGTATACTGTTCATCACATGCCGGCGTATCTGGGCAGCTAAATCGGGCGCCACATAACTCGGCACCCTCTTGATGCCCGAGCCTGAGCCCTCGATCTGCGACAGCAGCGTTGCCAGGATATCCTCTCTTTGAAACCTGAGAATAAAAGGCGGATATCGAAACAAAAAAAATATAATTAAAAAGTTTTCTAAACCAAAAATAAAAAAGCAGATATATTGAATGGAGTAAAATTATAAAATAAACACATTTATTTATCATAAGTGTGAGAGTTTACTTTTAGAGCGTACGATTTAAATAAATACAAAAGTGCTGATCGGAAACTCATCGCCCTTTGTTGCCGCCGCAATTAGATAAGTTCATACGCCAAAATAAGGCATTTTGCCCAGGCTACGAACGATAGCTCTGGCTACACGCTTTGCGCTTTAATTACTTATCTGACCTCTCAGAACCGAACTCTTCGCGGTTGATTTGAAGCTCGCTAATTGACACGCGAATCAGCAATTTCATTATAAGTATATATATAAAACTTAGATTCATTATAACTTTGTTCTCTAATCAAAGATAAAAATATTGTTTTTTTAAACATTAAAATAATTTTAGAAATTCTACACTGAATGAAATAACTTTATATCGTCCGGTCATTTAGCAAAAGATTTATTATTCATACTTTTTTGTGAACCCAGTTTTTATGAATTCTTGATTAAATGTATTAACTTAATGGAAATATATTAATTTGATCTTACAGAAATCCTTTCAAAATTTGATTCGAATCACTCAATATCATTCAACATCACAATCCTAAGACAATCAATTGCTCTCTCTTCCGACGCGGGACAAATAAGAAAACAATCGGAGCGCCAAGTAAATAACATTGCACCTAATGCTATATACACTTCCATCCGCAAGGACCTATAATTTCCAAAAAGCGATAGAAACTCTTTTTGGCAGTTCGCTCGTGTACGAGCGTACATGTATCTTACAACGTGAGAAAATTTTCTAGGTCAATGCCTCGATTTCGGGAAGTACGCTTGTATTTGTGTGCATGCGCTTTTGGAGGTTCTCCAAAGAAATTATCGCTTGAAACCTTGAGCGGAATGCATAAATAAGAGCCAGCGGTTGAATAGCGCGCAGCTGGGTTTCCGTTATCATTTCGGTGCTGGTGTACCAGGCGACAGAGACGCGAAAAGTGAGATGCTATCGGGTATCTCTTCTCGTAAATATCGAGAGAGTGGTTTTTGTTTCATGTTTTTTTTTGTTTTCGAATCCTCGCGTTATCGCGGTAGTTTGAAGTCTGATTCATCGGTGAGCAGTGTTTTACTGTCATTGTGATTCATGGAAGTTTGTTTTACGTTCTATTTGGTGTCTTTCTTACTCCTAGTTTGCATTTGAAGTACAATAAATAAAAAGCAATTTCCAAAGTTTTATTTTTTCAGGTTTCTTTTAGTTTCTTTTACTTATTGAAGGTTTGTAGTAGCGTAGGAAAAATCTTATGAGTGTATCTAGAGTTGATAAAAGCTGTATAATCTTGAAAATTAACAATAAACAACGTTGTCACCTAACAAATATTTTGAAACAAAAGGGAATCGTTTTTAGAACGCGGGAACAGTTCACTCGTCAGAGACATAAACACTCACCTAATAGCTAAATGAACTAGGGTGTGTCCTATGTCAAAAGCGCTGCTTCTGTTGAGTAGCAAAACCTCGGAATGCGTTAATTGACGGGCCGGATCGCCGCCGCTGGCGAGGTATGCCTCGACAGGCGAGTTGTCGCCCTCGACGATGCCGAGGCAGGCGTTCAGCCAGCACCAGTCGGTGTGACGACGCAACTGCTTCAGCCTGCGCTCGTAGTCGCAATTGTTTGGCGACTGGGGCGTCGGAAGACTGTCGTTGTTGCGGCCCTCGTACCTGTAACAAACATAAGATCCAAATTTATTATCCAGCGTTTAAACAATAGCATGCATAAAAAAAATAAATTATAACAAATATAATCAAAATTATGCAAGTAGCTACATTCTCCGATTCGATAAAAATTAATTTATCAATGACCAACTGCTCACACATATATGCAAATGCTTAGTGCATACAATTTGTAACTCATTATCGATCAATAAACAATTCAAATAGCAATCTAAGTTTCTTTTCTTACGCTTTTATAATTACTAACTTGAATAAATCATCGTTTCTTTCGCTATTGTCGCACGAAGAATCAGCCTCCGCAAAGTACAAAGGTGTTCTTCACATTATAATTTTTAATGATGTGTGAAATTTTTGCATCTTTAATCATATTCTAAAGGAACCTGCTTCAATTATATGACAATTATCTTTCACAACATCAAATTTAACTATCACCCAGGACCCACCTCGACTGGATAATTCACGAAGGTATCAGTATCAAACTGCACATTGACAAGTACTCCCGAGAAAAAGCAAAATCTTACCGCCTGGCTATCGCCATATTCTCATCGCGCTGCGCTTGATGGATGTAAGGCGTGTGGGGCGGCGAAGGCAGACCCCGTTGCTGTTGTTGCTGCTGTTGTTGCTGTGGGTGATTGTTATGGTGCAGGTCCCTTTCCGGGCTGGGCAATATCAGGCCGGAATTTGTCGTCGTCGTCATCGTGAGCTGGGCCCGTTCGCGGCCTCTCTCTCGTTCACGCTGGTGACCGCACATCACGCACCTGACCGACTTGGGCCAGTTCTCGTAAGTACATGACGCACAGGACCACTTTTCTGGCAACTGCTGTCCAACGGGCTGACACTGAAATAACATCATTTTGTTCATTAAATTTTGCAATAATGATATTGTGCAATATACTTTGAAGTATATAAATAAATCAATATGATATCAAGCAAAAAAGTTATATTTCTTATAGCAGTAGATTTTCCATGTAAATTAGAGCAATTATAATAAGGATGAATCGAGATAAGTCGAAAATTATGCCTATTATAAGTAATAAGTGGATGCGTCAAATCGTTGAAAGTAACAAAAAGCTAGATTCTAGATGAATTATTCAATCCTTATTTTCAGGTCAATCCGAGCTTTGCAATTCAATTTCTCGATTGCACAAATCCGTTTTCCCACGAGTTTCAACTTTCGTCCCAATTATTCGACCATCATTCGAAATTAATCTTCAAAGCGAACGTACCGATGATTGGGGATTCGTGACGGGCGGCGGATCGCCGAGTCTGAGAGGCGCCAGGTGCTCGTGGAGATTCGAGGCTACGTTGTTGACTGACTGATTGTGCTGAGGCGTCGTCGCTGCGCCCGTCGTCGTCGTCGTCGTAGTATTCGTCGTCGCGTTGGTTGGAGATCGGCGATTCTGGCACTGCGTGCACCGAGTCGCATTTTGGTAGTTGAGATAAGTGCACGTGTCGCAGTACCACTTGCCGGCCGACGGCACATTTTGACTGTAATTTTGCGAACCTGTGAAGCGAGAGCAAAAAAAATGAATTTTTAGTATATTGTTTATTTATGCTGCTTAAAACAAAAAGACAGCATTAATTTTATATTTGCAATTTCCGTGTCTGTCACCTTGGCGATAATATCAGGTTGCGTCAAACGGAAAATGATGTAATTGCAGCGCGTCATTTAAAAAAATTACATAGTACTTTTTTGGTTGACAAATGTTTTAAAAAACGTCATATTCTTTTTAACGCAATCTAGTTCTGAAGAAGTATGTACTTTGAAGAAATTAAATAACGTGGCCTGATTAAGCCTTGGGGAAAGTTAAGTAAAACACGGGAAAAGTTAAAGACATAACGTGAGAAAGTATGTGCATGCAGACTATGCAATTAGTAACAGATAGAATTAACTAAACGCTCTTATATAGATATAATGCTAGCCACATACTTTCGCAAATTTTTTTTATCTAGTTTTATTTTATTTTTCTCAACTTTCCCTGCTGATAAATAGGCATTAGTTTTGTATGCTTTCAAAAGTAATTACCACAATATGTTAGATAAATTTTTACGTACAATAAAATTCAAAAGTAATTTGTGTAATGTATAAAGTTTAAAAAACAAGCTGTGTCAATAATTTGATATGATTTATAAATGTACTCTATATAAAATCATAAAGATTTATGAATTTTGAATTAACAATAAATTCTAAATAAATTTTCCATCATACAATAAATACTTTTTTTAAACTAATAGCTACTGATTTATGTATATGTATATATTTTCAAAAATTTATCAAGCAAAAAGTACACACCTAAATTATATGAATCACTAGCTGGTGGCACTGGACCTGATGCTACATTGGAGCCAGATCTTTGTGGACTTGGATCCCGCAATCGATAAATATCTTCTCCTAAGAGAGGTTTGGCACCTCTGCACATTGTACATTTCAGTGATGATGGCCAGTTTTCGTAAGTGCAGTATTCACAGGTCCACTTTGACTCTGTCTCACCAAGGCGACTATTCATTTTTTCTGAATGAAACGTAGTTTGGTGTGCCACTTTAACTCTGTAAGTAAAAAATATTTTTCTTAATAATGAAAATCATTTTAAAAATTATTAGATAATAATGAATGAATGTCAAACCTTCAAGTTGTTCGATGTAATTCGAAGCAACTCTCAGAATGTAGAAAGTATTATCTTGTCTCTCACTTGAAATATCAAAATTTATGTTTTCCCTTTTGGTTTCGAAAGATCTTGGCTTATTCTATATTGTAAAAACTTTGGCCAAAGTTTTTCTAGCAGGAGTACTTGAATCTTAGGTTTATTATGTAATGGAGCTTGCATCATGGGATAGTTATCTTAATCGAGATCATGGTGATGCTGAATTTTTATTTACTGTATATCAGCAGCTGTCTATCTGAAACAGATGATATAAAAAATAATTAATTTATACCATAATGATATTTCATTTAAATATCTAAAACATATGATAACTAATATCAATTTTTTTTGTAGAAAAATAAAATTTTATAAATAGAAAAATTTTATTTTTATGTGGTAAAAAAAATTTATTTTATTATAAAAATTTATGAAAAAAGTAAAAATAACTATACAAAGTAATATATTGTAACATTTACAAGATGCTAATATTATTTTTAAAAAGCTTAAAAATAATCAATAATTTATGTTGTATTGAACCTGTCAAAGTGTTATTTTTAAAAATATCTAACCTTAACATGCAATATAAAGGTTAATTGCTAATTACAATAGCATTCCAAAGTAAAGTGATTTCCTTTTGGAGCACTGAAACTTTTGTTAACAGATAGGTATTACCATATATCTTTTTTCTAGTGCTCATATATATAAAAGTCTACAATGATTAAATGAAAAACAATATTACAATGACTCTGTATAGATGATGAATAAAATATTAAGGTTGATGTACCTGGTGTGAAAATCAAAGTCTCACAATCCACGATTGGCTGTTACGCATAAACTGGTTCCATCCAAGCGAGAAGTCCTTGCTCTTCGTGGTCTTGTGCTCAAGGCAAAGTGGTAAACTGCTATCCCCGTGAACCCACTGTAATGATAATACCACCAATGAATAACTAATATTATCATAGCACCAGAAATACAAGTAAAAACTTTCCACAAGATACACTAACCAACTTTATAATTTTTATTTATTAAATTAACAATTTCTTTTATAATGTATATTCAATTTAAAAATTTTTTATTGCAATTAAAATGGAATAGAAAACTTTGCTAGTAATGATCAAACCTGGCAAAGTGAGAATAACAATTTAGCAAGATCTTGAATATGATATATAAGTAATTAGAATTCATGAATTATTAAAGCAAATTTTAATGAATTCAGTCAGCCACGATTCGTGCATAACTGTTTAACCTTATTTAACATTACAGAGTAACAGAAGCCTTTGAAATTACAAATTAACCTATCCCAAGCTCAATTTACACTACTTCAAAACAATTTCAGCATTATCACGCGAACCAATTGACATTGTACAGTAATCTTAAATAAACACCTATAGTCTTCTATCTTATAAATAACAACTCAACAATGCTACACACACACATACACAGCCTGTCTATATAAAGTCTAAAAAGAAAGCTATTTCCAATTGACTAGCACTGGTATAGACCAGTGAGGGACATAGTATGTATCCTATACCCGTAAAAATCCTCCAGCAAGTATCATCATCATCATACGAGACTTGACCTCGAACAACTGACCACATCATTGAGCACAGAGGCAAAGAGAGAGACAGAGGAGGAGAGAGAGAGAGAGAGACCAGACGCGACACACAGAGCAGAGATACCATACACCCAAACAAATCGTCCCATCTACCCTCCAATTTTTCCTCTCTTTTTCTCTCTCTCTCTTTCTGTCTCTCCCTCTCTCCTTCTGCAGCTGCTCGTGTATATGTCCGCCGCGCTGCAAACTCTCGGTGCGCACTTATACACGCCCGCTCGCTCGCGCGCGCGCATATAAATGTATAAATACGCGCGCGCGATGCGGAGCACGTACGTGTGCGCTGTGTGTACCAATAAAGCGCACAAGTGTTGGTGCACGCGCTCTTGCAAACACACACTACACACATGTATACGTATATATATATACATATAGCATATATGCACAGCTATATAGTGTATATATATATAGTAAGTGTATGTGTGCGCCTGTATATATGCAGAGTACATACATATAGGCAGCATTGCGAGAAAGCGAATATATATATATATAGACGCGTGGTGTCGAATGAAAAAAGAGGAAAATATGAGTCTCGCTTCCTTCCGCGTTGTAACACTGTACGGTTATTGCAATGCCTGCAGCGGCGCTCGCGCGGCTTGTTGTGATATGTACCTATATATACCTGCGTTAGAGCGAATCGAACGCGAGTCCAGGAGTAGAGCCCCAGATAGTTTTCCGATTTTCACATGCACACACACATACATACATACATACCCACATGTATCACACTCCTCGAGCTCTATAGCCACTAATAACACTGTGTAGAGACATAGACTTACTGCTCATCGCCGTCGGCTTGCTGTACACAGCGCTCCAGGTCGCTTTCTTCTCACTCTATCTGTCTCCTTCCTTCTTCTTATACGTATATATGTATATACCCTTCTCGTTGCTCTATCAATCAGCCTGGCGATTCTTGTCTCTCTCTGTCTCGCTCACGCGCGCGCGCACTACTACGAGCTCCCACGACGGCTGCTGCTACTCCACGTCGTCTTCGTCGTCGTCGTCGTGTTGTTGTTGTTGTTGTTGTCGTTAGTCCTCATCATCATCGCGGACAAACGACTAAACTACGACTGCAGCTGCTTCGAGACGTGTTGTTCTGACAGTCATCCGCGCTCTCTCTCTCTCTCTCTCTCTCGCATTCAGCGACCGCGCGCGATTGAGGGGGAGACACACTCTCTCACACACACGCGCACGCACTCGCGAGTGTTCACAACGACGACGGCGACGACACGACGTACGAACGACTGGCAGGCAGCGGCCGCGGACGGGATCTCGCGCAGCTCGCGCTTGGCTTCGCTATGCGTATATTACTTGCTCGGAGAATTGCGCAGGCTTGCCAAGTGGAAATGACATATATATGGCTTATAGGTGTTGGCAGAACTGAGGAGACCTGGATGCGTGAAGATTTGAAGAATCGTCGCGGTATACGAATGATGATGATTGCTCTGAAAAATAAAAAATTTTATGAAAAGAGAATGTATGTAAGTGTATATACGCGAAGGTTGGTTAGCTCGCAGGTACTTGAGGAGAGGTGGGTATGATGAGTGTACATGCGTATGGGTTTTGTATAAGGAAGAGTTTTGGGAGGTCGCAAGGTGCGCCTGTGAAGGTCAAGTTTTAAGAGAGTGAGAATTAAAAAGACAACTGAATGCGCGAGGTCGTGAATTATATGGTTTGCGCGTGGGTGGGGGCCATTTAGTTGAAATGCTTATTTAGCCTTTTTTTAATAATTGTATACTGAGAAATTATTAATAAACGATTTAAGGATGGAAGTGTTCTTAACGACAATGGATTTAAAATTGTCCTCGCGATAAAAAATTAAATAATATTCGTAGACTAAATTATCGAAGTAATAGTAATATTATATATAGCGGAAATTAGCAATAATTTTAAATTTTTATTAAAATTAATAAATTTAATAAAAAAAAATTGATTGAAATCTTTAAGGGTTTGATTAATAATCATCATAAAATTAAAAAAAAAACATGATGAATTTATAATGATTTCTATAAAAATTATACACTAAACTACGTACCGTAAATATATTTTTTCTTTCTTTCATTAAAAATAAAAATAACCATTACTTAATAAATATAAAATCATTTAGGCAATTAGTTTGCATAATAAAACAGAAAGTCTGAAACGCCTGCCAATGACTCAATAGATTGATACGTATAATATGATTCGAAAGTTTGATCATCAATAAATACTTACATGTGCACCTGTTCTATTTAAATATATAATACGTGTATCGACACTCAATCGTATCTCTTAAAATGATTATTATTTTCAAATATAAAAGCAATGTATTCAACGAAACTAACAAGGTATATTGACTCTGAATCTTTCCTAGAAATCTCTAAACATCAAAAACATTATACCTATCACAGCCTAAAATCAACAAAAGTTCATTCAAACTCACGACTACCAACTCTCCGTGTGAAAATTTATACATAGCTGCTCTTCGAAAAGCACGTGACCGCAGCACATATAAAACACTCTCGGAGAAGTTAGGCGAATTCCTCGAACCTCTCTTGCCCAAAAAAAAATACATACATCCCGCTCCGAAATCTCTAGGCTGATGATTCAGATACTCTCACGTGCGTGGGTGCGTCTGCAACAACTCCGAAATCCCGATCAAGGTCATCATCATCATCGTCTTTGTCGCATCAGCTGTGCGCACATTGCCTAATTTTAGGTTAATATACGCTCGCGAAGAATAATATGCGAGCCTCCGATGTCTTCGCTATTTTTTTCTGAATTTTCGAGAACGAGAACGCAACAGAAGCAGCAGCAACAGCGGAAACGACGACTGGGGAGATGACAGTGAACAGTTGTCGATTGTCACGGAAGGAGAGAGACGAACAGGTGATTTCATGACGAGAGATATATAGAACAAATTCAGCTCTCCTAAGATACAGGCGCCGCGCGAGCTTTTTTTCTTTATAAATAATCGTGGGCCGGAAGCCAAATGGGCCCCGACCTAGACATTTACCCTTGACATTTAGCAATGTGAGAAAGAAATGGCGATTTTGATATTGAAAAAAAGAAAACAAGGTTTTTCTATGAGTGAACCCCATATCGTATCGGGCGATGTGAATGTTGTTTGTTGTGATTTGCTGTGTTTTCGAGAACGTAAAGTTGATGAATGTTGTGAAATGATGCTGAGAATTTTCGCTATTTTGCGCTGCGTATTATATATGTTTAAGTATTTTACGTCTTTATTTGATAAAACAAACAAAGCTGCATTTATCTTATCATTAGAGAATGGATTTCATTTTATATAGCTTCTTACAAACCTGAGTAGTGTCTTTGTACCATGCCATGAAACTCGCTATCATTTGGTTTTTGTTTATCTTTTTAAAGTAGGAATTAGTACAGGAAGAACTAAAGATACCACTTGACACTTTAGAACTAACCAAACACCCACAAAACAACAATCAGTGTCTCTTTTTATCTTACAGACAAGGGAAGGTGAAGACGGATGTGCAGTTCACTGGTTCGATGTGTTACATCACACTATTATCTGCTGAGAATCAGGAGTAATCTTAAGCAAGCCATTGTTGCAAAAACCATCCACATAAGGAAATTTCAGCTGAATCTTGAATTTTGATAATTAAAAATTCAAATCTAAACTTTCTCAAGATGACAGGACCAAACATTACTATCCTGTATGGCAGTGAGACCGGAACTGCTCACGACATCGCAGAGCAAATTTGGAAGCGCTCCAAAAGGTTTTACTCTTTAGTTTGTTACTACTTATTCTTATATATATATATGCATCCTGCCATTGTTGGACACTTTTCATTAGTAATCTCTCTTTCTCTCGAATGATACTGCCAAAAAAAATTTATTATCTTTGTTATGCTTTCATCATAATTCTGGTTACTTAAAAAAGTATAATGATTAATAAAAATGACTGTCAAATGAGTAATTTTGTTTTTCAATATAATTTAAAATAATTATGAACTAAACTTGGATGTATTTTGAAAATATATCAAGATATTAAATTTAAGAAAATTATTCATACCTATTGTACATTTTAGATTTGGATTGAAAAGCACCGTTGATGCCATGGATGATTACAACATGGAAGAACTAGTCAATGAAAAAGTAATGATTTTTGTGGTTTCTACTGCGGGTCAGGGAGATACACCTTTGAATATGAAGACCTTTTGGAAGTTCCTTTTACGTAAAAGTCTACCTACAGATCTCTTATCGAATTTAACATATTCTGTACTAGGATTAGGAGACAGTTCCTTTGAAAAATTTAATTTTGCTGCTAAAAAGTTGAATAAACGGCTTATGCAGCTTGGTGCTAAGGAACTGGTGCCTATAGGACTAGCTGATGATCAACATGATATGGGAATTGATGCCGTTTTTGGACCTTGGCTAGAAAATGTCTTCAATGAAATATGCCAGTACTACCATATATCTAAAAAAAGTGTACTAGGAGAGCATGAAGTAGTTGAAAGATTTAATGTAAATATTTTGAATGATGAACAAATATTAGATTCAAAGAAAGACATATATCTTTATGAAGCAGAAAAAAATAAAATGCTAATAACTGGTACAGTTATAGAAAATCTGAGGACCACAACTTCTGACCACTTTCAAGATGTAAGACTGATCAAGTTTAAAATACCAGAAATGAACTATGCTCCAGGAGATATTGTATATATAAAAGCAAAAAATTCTGATGAACAAGTAGATAAATTTTTTAAAGTTTTAAATGATAATGGTGTAAATATTAATCCAGACATGGTAATAGAGGTAAAAGAAAAAGAAATAAAAGTGCCAATTGCATTAGAACAAAAATTAACTCTAAGGCAAGTAGCACAACAATACTGGGACTTGAATTTAAAACCAAAGAGGTCAACTATGCAAACATTAGCACTGATTAGTGAAAATGAACTAGAAAAAGAAAAACTTCTTGAATTCAATACAACAGAAGGCCAAGAAGAGCTTTTTAACTATATCAACAGACCAAGAAGAAATATTATAGAGCTCTTAAATGATTTTCCGCATACTACAAGTAAATTAACTGTAAAATTACTATTTGAAATCATGGTAGCAGTGAAACCACGAGCTTTTAGTATTGCATCTAGCTCAAAATATACCAAAGATGAAGTTCATTTATTGGTTGCTGTTGTACGTTATAAAACCAAATTACTTGAGCCAAGATTCGGCCTTTGTTCAAACTGGCTTGCCTCTCTAAAATCAAATGACAAAGCTGTATTTTGGATTCAAAAGGGAACCTTTAAATTTTATTACAATAAACCTATGATTTTGGTTGGACCAGGAACTGGAATTGCTCCATTTCGATCTTTACTATTTGATAAAGCTTCAGTGGATGGAGACTTAAGTAATTGCCTTGTCTTCTATGGATGTAGAAATGAGAAAAAAGATTATCATTGTGAAGAAGATTTTCGCAAATTCATTGATAAATATAACCTTAAAATGTTTTGTGCCTTCTCCAGAGATCAACCTGATAAAATGTAAGTTATAATGCATTATTTGAATTATAAATTAAATTACTGATACAGCAAGGTTTTATTATCTCTACAGATTATATATTGTTTTACAACATACATCAATAGAAAATAATTAGATAAATTGATTCTCTTATCAATACTTTAATTAATTTTAAACTTATCTATTTCTTTAAATTAAAAGTTATATAATGCTTTAATAAAAATGAATTTTCTAAATTCCATTCCATTTTTTTACTTTTCACATATTGAAAAATAAACAAAATATAAAAAATGATCTATTAAATACCTTTTAATTAATTTTTTATTCCACAGATATGTACAACATAGAATCCGTCAACAAAATAAACTTTGTTGGGAATTCCTACAGAACGGCGGAAATATTTATTTGGCGGGAAATTGTAAAGATATGCCTGCTGCTGTAAGAGAAGAATTCGTGAATGTTGCTAAAATTTGCGGTGGAATGGATCAAGATCAAGCCGAGAACTTTATTAGAACGTTGGAAAAGAGCGGAAGATACCAGTCTGAAACGTGGTGAACGACGACTTATCGACTTATTTCATCTGTGATAGTTTTGTTTTTAAAATTGAACCATAGCAAGATTTATGAGCATTAGTAAGTTTTTTACTAAAATAAATGCAAAGATTTTAATAAAAATCACATATCTTTTCTTTTGACTAACATTTTATCATCTTTTACAAGTATTAGAACTAATCAAATATATGTCTTCTTATCAACGCTTTTATCAGAAATTAAAAGTTAATTCATTGAGCTTCAAGTAAATCGCTTATATCTGCAAGCAAGCAATTTTCGATCTAGAAACTCGACGCTTCAATTATCATTAGCATAACCAGTTTTTTTTTTCAAACTTGTTGTAGTTAAAGACTATCAAACTCTTTTATTTTTCTTTGCTTTATGATAATTTTTGCAAATGATATTCAAGGATAATAACAGTACATCCCAGTCTTTTTTTCGAAGTATTTTTTACTTCTCTTCAATTCTTTTTGAAAGAGCTTCTTAAAAATATAACGATAAATCTAAGTATTCTCAAAAAAAAAATGAAGGAAATCACTGTCATCACATTAGCATTAAAATTAAATATTTGTCTTTTTCACGTCCGCAAAGTATTGTATTCTCGCGGTAAAATGATCTTTGAACCACGTCGTCATTAAATGCCTGCTATTATTCCGCGCGCTCGTATTACCGCGAGCAATGCCGCAATATCCTGCTCCGAAACGAACGTAATTTCACTTCTCTCCTTACTTCCACAGGCAACTCCAAAACCGCAAAAAAAAATCATATTTTCTCTCGCTATATCAAACACTTTACAAATAGGTTTATTACATAAGATTTTAAAAAATGCCATCTTCCATCCCACACGTATATATACGCATAATATATAAATTTTAACGACGCGCATCACAAAGAGAAGAACTTTATAACGCCGCGGCGTTAGCGCGTATATAATCTCTTTCCAAATGAAGCACAATTGCTAGACTTAAATAGACCACAAGTTCAACGACATTCACGCGCTCGCGTCTCGCGCCGCAGCAGTTTTCCGCCTCGAGGCCTCTCCCGTGTATATATATATATATATAAGTATACACACGCACGCGTAAGCTCTTAGAGAATTATCGCGCGATGCATAAGTAGGCGGGAGTAGAGCCGCACTGTAACTACGCGAGCGCGCGCGAATTTCCATAACGCGAAACGCAATTCTCCGCGTGTAATAACCATTGGGCATATACACACGTCCTTCGTGCCGTACGCGTCAATCACGTCCCCCTTCTTCCTCGCGCCTATAAAAACAAAGAATTCAAGCTTCCTCCGTTCAAAAGAGAGACACACACATTCCAAAGCGCGGAAAGAAAGGAAGAAAGAAAGCAGACTCAGCAGAGGCATGAAAATTTACTTATATATACGCCGCTGTGCGCTGCGCACGTGGTGTCCACCGAAAAGACGACAGACAGAGAGAGAGAGAGAGAGCAGACGAGTAGAGTGCGTGGGAGGGGCAAGAGGGGAAGGAAAAGGAGGGAGGAAACGGAGCGTATAGTAGGCGGTCATGAGTGCGCGCGCGGCGCGGCATCGCACATCGACAAGCGCGGCGAGTGTATAGGTCTCTCCTTGCTGTAGTCGGCGGCGGCCCGTTCAGTGCAATCCGCGGTAGAGCGCCGTGTCGCACGCACCTCTCTGTGCTCTCACTCATACTCTCTTTCTCCCTCCGTCCTATATATCATCACTTTGAAACACGACGAGGACGGCTACCTAACCTAAAAAAAACAACGCCCCCGGAGTGTGTCTGTGTGTCGGCTGATGATAACAATGGTGCAGTGACTGCGCGCGCGCCCCAGAGAAAGAAAAAAAAGAGAAGTTTTCTATATATATATATACACACACACAAGGCCCAGTGCGCGCGCACGGCGACACGACGAAGACGTGAGAACGTGTGCGTTCTACGTGCGGAGATATACAGATACATATCCCGGAGACGTGAAGAGGATAGAGAACATAAGAGATGGCGGGTAGCTACACGAAGAAGGAGTTCGGCATTGGCCCGGAGGAGCAGACACTCCTCAAGGATTCGAACGGAACGCGTATCGTGTCCAGTAAAGGTAGGCACATTACTCAGAGCGGATTACGAAACCGCCTTTCGCTGTTGTTGTTTTTTCTTTTTTTGTTTGCTTCTTTTTTTCTTCTTTTTTTCTATTATGTATATACGCATGAGCGGTCGTCTGTGTAGAAGGCAAAGAGACAGGAGAGACGAGATTCCCCGGCTATTTTCTCGCGGGGCTAGATTCCCCTCTGCGTCGGCCCTTGTGCTTGTCCTTTTGCCTTGTGCGCGACTATGCTTCGTTGTTTTGCTTCTGCGGTATCTTACTTGCGTGCTGTGTACGTCTATATAAGTGCGAGGAGGAATGCTTAGCAGCTCCGCGGGATGCTTCCGATGAGAGTGGAGAAAGAGAAGCAGAGATACTTATGTACTTGACTGTTTGTTTGATGTTCAGTTGCGGGATATATACGAGGGTTGGTTTGTGTTTCTATATCTGGGATTGTTTGTTTTATGAAAGTGAAATAATTCTCTGCGATGCTTTCATCCGAAGCTAGGGAGAGTTTGTTGGATAGAGATATACAGATGAAATGGAGTAATTGTCAGTGCAATGCTTTAGGAATAATTGGTGTAGGGGTTCAAAATGATTTTGTTTTGTTTAGGGTATAAAAATTTTGGTTGTTTGCATTTTTGTTGAGGTGTTGCACTGATGATTGGAAGTATAGAAATGAATGTGAAGTTATTGGGTTCATGAATGAAAATATTTGAGATTTATATCAATGAGTAGATATGTAAATTTAGATATAACTAATTGCTCTGTTTACACTGTTAGAAGTCTATAAAGTAGAAATTCAGCTTCTGTATTTATAGAGCAAACATTTGAAGCACGATAAGTCACATCATCTGTGAGGACAATATTCAATTTGTAGGTCATTTAATTAGTGTCCTTGTGATCAATCTGACTTATCGCCTTTTAAATTATTTGTTCTCTTTTTTTATCTAATTTCTTTAACTGTATATTCTACTTGGATGTTGTAAATCTTGAATTGTCGCTGCATGACTGTCAATCTATTGCTTCGTTTTTTCTGATTTAATTTATCTAATCGATGTTGGTTGAGAAAGTGATAAGTTAACAGTTGATGTCTATAACTAATGGTAATGCTTCTGCGTTGTTAATAATTTGTGCTTGTTTGTCTCTAATTTGCACAGCTTGGACAAGTTCATTGCACTCATTGCTTAGGCTTTTTCATTGTGCACAATCCCTATACGCCTCTGTAATTTTTATGCCCTATTTGTGATGCTCCGATCCACCAGTGTGCATCTGACCATTGAGTAACTGTTTTACAATTTTTTTTGTTAACTCCCTACCCAACTAAAAGTCGACGTACACTATTGATCTCACACAAACATTTCCTAAAAATCAATTATATTATCAAAGACAAAGAAATCATTTAAAAATTTATTTACTAAAAACGTATTACATATTCCGATATTAAAAATCTTGATAATATTACGAAACGTAATATAACTGGATATACAAAAGACGTAAGCAAAAAAAAAATATATTCATTTATCAATTTAGCATAAAATACGTTTTATAATTTATTTACACAACTGGTATAATAAGGGAAAAATAATCCTCGACAACGTAACGGTTTTTCCACTCCATTTTCCACTCGGTAAAAAAAATCATTTTTATTCCAGCAACAAAGCACCTCCCTACATAAAAAAAATCATTAAAGAGAGAAAAAAAAACGAGTTTTCAACACTCGACCTACAAACGCCCGCCAACACCTCAACCGCTCTCGAACTCTGAACACACACCTACATATATATACCTCATGCGCCTATCGAAAAAAACAAAAAAAATAAAGGTAAAACCATGCACAATCGTGTACACACCATTATTCACGGCTCAGCATGCCGAATTTAAAAACGCGCAAACGGCTCTCCGCACGCGCGTCGACCCGATCAATTCCAATTTTATATATATAAAGTATATACGCGGCTCGCGAGTGCTATCTTATCTCCTCGTTATTCATCCGCGAACGCGAACGACCGAGCAGATGCGCATATTCGACCATCTGCGGTTCCTTCACAAAAACGACGCGACGCATGCACATATACGAGAAATTTTCGTACATTATGTTATGTATGTGTGTAATATACGACAACACAATATACTCGTAAATTAAGTTCCCGCGGTAATCGTCGACGTCGATGAGTAAGAGGAACATACTTGTAGACGTATAGGAAAATTGATAGAGAGCGACGACGGTGCCGTGTTGTATATAGCGATAGTCATCGGAACGACCTTTGAATCTCGAATTGCTGCTATATGTGCCCGCCGGGCGATAACGCACGCGTCATCGTGTATGTGTATATATTTGGTAGTAGTAGATATAGAGTTCGGACGTATAAAGAGAGAGAGATATAGGGTGCCTTTTTACAGGAACTCATGAGTAAGCGAAGGCTAATGAGTTCTCGTGGGATGACAATTGATCGCGTCGTCGTGGGGTGCCGTTTCTTTTGTCGTCGTATATACGGATAATTTTTGGGATAATCTGTGTGTTGAAGTTTTCAAAGGGAAGTGTTGTTTTTCCTTTACTTTTGTATACGGTTGAAGTTTAGCTGATTATATTCTAAAAACCACGGTGACTCTTACTTCAAACGCTAATGGCAACAACATCAAAGCTGATTCATTCGCTTATTCCTCCGTTCTTCGTATAACATTCGCAATCTTCTTCTTCTTCTTCTCCTTCGAAATTTATATATAAATATAATAACGACAAAAACCATCGCGGCATCATCTACACCCCGAGCCCTCAAAATAAACTATCTCTCTCTCTCCACACCATTTTTAGCGCGCTCGCATCACTGGCCGCCTCTGTCCACGAATTATTTTCCACGTAACCTATAAAGGACCGGCTATATCGCACAATTAAAAGTGCCACGCAGAAAATTCGATTATATATCCGAGAGCGAGGGAACATTTTCCTCTGTGCACTTTGCGCGCTAATCGCATCATGCGGCTATACACGATAAGTTCGTTTGTCGACGAAAAAGACGTGCGGACAAGAGAGAGAGAGAGGGACAGAGGCACACACCGTAAATCAGATCTCGTAGGTGGATACTTACTCCTCCTCGACGTGTATATATA
>JAWWEQ010000055.1:30019268-30043773 GCA_035583055.1 Torymus tubicola
GGGACGATGATATATTAGAGTCGTAGTGCTGCACACACACACACACGTGCGTTAACCTGAGAGTAGGCAGCTCTGTCCATATGCTGTCTCTCTCTCTCTCTTTTACTGTGGGTATATAACATTCCTCTTCCGAGCGCTAAGTACACGCACTTTAACACTTGGTGAAGTGTCTATAATAATGTGAATTATATATACATATATATATGTATACTCTATAAGCATATATTTACGCAGTGCATATATATATTAATAATTTTACGATAATTTTTAATTTATATATATATGTGTGTAATTCTTAGAAATAGAATTAGTTTACTAACGCTATATAAAGCAGAGGTGAGAGGCTCGCTGTTTAGCGGAGAACGGCTATATAGCTCTATGCGTTTATATGTTAACGAATCTCATTAAGTTATAAGCAAAACAAAATAATAAAAAAAGATAAATAACAATGATAATAGCAATAATCATGAATATGAAAATTTTTTGTTTTTTTTTCTGTGTTACTCAACTCGTGACTCGTGTATATTTCTCTTACAGCAGCAAAAGTGACATTGCAATATAATACATTTAGTAGCCCGGAGGAAAATGGTAATTGCACTTATTATTTTATGTATACCTACATATATATATATATACTTTCTTATAATTTTCTATATACCGACCAAACTCTCTCTATATTTACACACTGCGCTCGCGATAATAATAAACTAATTATCGCGTGCATATCTATATCTATTTATCTATCTCTATATGTTTATCTATCCCTTTACACCTATTACCGCATATTCACTCTCTCATTCATCTTCCGAGAATAGAAACAGAAGTTTACGCATGTATATATTGAAGTTCGTACGTGTCTCGTGAAAGGAAAAAAAAAAAGAAGAAGAGATTTTACATTTTGGTCGTGTGTACTCTATGGGATAAGATAAGAAGGGCGCTCTCGAAAAAGATTGTAAATGTGTCGACAACCGATAAACCGATTGCACAATGTCTATTATCTAATGTAGTGGACTATTATCTGTGCGCACACGAGTACAAACTGTATATATATATCGTCACACAAATTTTCGTCATTATAATTATTATACATACGTGCGACCTGAGGTCTAATATATGTATGTAAAATATGACAAATTTTTCCTAAAAATAAAATTTAAAATCAACGGTAAATATTCTTAAACGTAACAATAATGTATTGTTTTAATTTACATTCGTTAAATAATTAATTATAAAACATATAAAACCTTTTAAATCTCAATAAAATTATACATCAATATTTGTTAAAACGATCTTCTCACCGAGAACCAATATATATATACGTTGCCCTTATTGAAACCTTAATGAAGCATTTCTATTCACAATTACTCTCAAGCCACACTAATCAAAGCCTACGAACGACTTCAGAGCTTCTCGTTCCCATGCCACAGAACCGCGCATAATTCCCCGAACGAAACTTCACGCTGCCGAAAATCACGACCGAACATATACAGTCATACCTATATACGTATATACGTATATGTGTGTCCCTTTCGACAACAGACTCGTTGAACCGATTGAATTTACAAATTGAGATGAATTAACTGCCGCGCTGCGACTTCTCGCCGCCGTCCGATAATCAAGCCCACTCGGCGACGAAAGAGGAAGAAGAGAGTATAATATATGTGTGATATATATATATATATAGTTATTGGTTTTTGTGTGTATATGTGTGTGGCGTGAAAGGATGGATTTTTTTTTTCGGAGATCAATGAGTGTTGAAAGAAGACGTTGATGACGTGACATGAGAAACGTCAATTATGCTTTTTTTTTTATTAAAAGTTGGTACGGTTGCTGTTTCTTATCGCGAGAGATTGAAAAACATGTTCCGAGTTCCGAAAAAATACTTGAATCTGAGAAGATTTGATGTTTAGTAATCGGTTGTGGTATGTTTTCACTGGAATCTGTAATACCGGTGAATTTTCTGCCTTATCGACTCCTGGAGTTTCAAAGTAAATCGGTGATTGCTTTGTGAATATATGTGAATGTAAACAAAAGAATGTGACAAGCTTTATTCACGAATAACGAGACTTTTGTTAGAGATTTTTCTGCGGATTTTTGTTGTTTATTGTTAATTAAAAAGTCATCAGTCTTCTTGGAAACGTAGTAAATGTACATTTTAAAAAAGAATTATTTCTTTTAGCTTTGACAAAGTAAGATGTACATATACGTATTTTAAATCCTTTTACAGTTATGATTGAAAAATGAATACAGTTATATATTTTATTATCGGATGAGACTTTGAGCGGCACGTTATATATATATACATACACGAATTGAATATGATTCGCAGGCTCGTGCGGGTATAATCGTCGGAAAATTCAATTTAAATTCAATATTCGTCGAAGCAAATCAATTTTCCGCACTATAATCGATTCAAGTCGTACGCGCGCGCACGAGCGATATCAAATCTCCTTCCATTTAAGAACAATAAATCTCTACAACATCCAACCTATACATAACAAAAAAAGATACCAAAAGACACACATATACCAAATACATCTCAACGCACATAACAAAAATATTCCGTTCGAAGTTCGAAAAAAAAAACATACGCCACGCCTCCCTCCTGCTCTTTGTAATTTTAATTACCAAACATATATAGCGCGTGGTGGCAAATTTGATATGATTTATCTTCTATATACGTGTGAGAGCTGCGCAATATTCTCGCTGCCGGTAATTAAGATAACGGAAAATTGAATGTCATCGATATATACAACATGAGAGATACACATAATATGGGTGGCACGCGCGCGCGCGCGTATGAGTCAATTTTTCCGCTAATCCGACTCTCGTCGCTGCTCATTACGCGCGACGCTAACTGCACGCTGACCCATATGTGTGTATGTATACGTATATATGTATATGTACATGTGTGCAAAGTGTACAGTGCATATATATACGTGCAATGCACTCTTGCCTGACGGCGCGGCTAATTCGGTTTTAACGATTGTTTTTGATTGGCTGGTTGGGAGACGATGGTAGTTGTTGTTGTTGGTTTTTTTTTCGTAATTTTATATACTTTTTTTTATAATTGCTGCTGTTGTTGTCAAGGTTTCATGACTGTTAACTATATTGCGAGTCGGTGTAGGAGATTGACTTTTTTTTATTGAAATGTATAGAGTATATAAATAAAAGGTTTTAATCCGCACGAGACTTTTTACTGCTCGTATAAAGATCTATTTGAGTCGAGTCTAAAAAAAAAAGCATATCACTATAATGGTGCTAGAGTTACGTGATCCAATGTTCATTTATATACTTTTTCGCTTTACCGCGAATACTACGAGGTAACTTATAAAAGTTATTCGCGCAGTGACATTAATTTGTATATAGGAACATTACGCGGTTTGAATGGCGCATTATGTTCTTTATATAATTCGTCAAAACCCCATTGTAAAAGTTTATATACCTTTGACGGTATGTGTGGTGAATGTCTTCGTTCAAAGGCGTCCCGCGCGCTTTGAAATTCTAACTTCAAAATGTTCGCGGAACGAATTTACACGCGCCATTTCAATTTTAAATATAATCGCGTTATATACAATTCAAACTACATTCGACGTATATACGCTCGATGCAGTAATACTAACGTGACGTACTCTTTGGAGTGCACTTCGAGAAAGGTGGTGGATTTCAGATGCGGTGAATTAAAATTTGACGTGTCGAATGTATAAATTGAAGGGAACGACGAGAGGAATTCGGTAAAATCGATGTGATGTATGGTAAAAATTGTATTTCATACGATGAAGTATTCTTTAAAATGAATAATTAAAACAATGTAATAAAAGTTTGAAAAAATTAAAGTATAACAGTTCTTAAATCGTAAATCAAGATAATTTTAAATATAATAAAAATTATTACAATGGCATATAACTTTTACTCGTACGAATCTGCGTAAAGAATTCTTTAAAAAAAATGCAGACACAAATAAACCTTTTAAAAATTCAAAATAAAATAAAATAAAACATAAGAGTTATACACAGCATCATCTCTCTCACATATATCTACGCACGACTGAATACACACACAGACACATCACTCATGCATCGAATTCTCCGACTCTCGAGAGAACCTCACCGCCACCATCACACACACACACACACTCCATTATACCCTTAACCTCACCTCCTTCTCCCTCCGCTATACTAACCGCATGCTTTAATTCCCGCCAAAACGCGTCAAACTTGCACACACACACATGCGAATACCGCTTGATGCTCTCGCAGCTCCCGTATATAGTACCAATATATCATATATATATACCCGCATGTGCATGTGGGGCGGCGTATATATATATATATATACACAGCTCTCGAGCTCGCGCATGTGTGTCGTGTATGTTGAAGCTGAATAAGGGGGGAGGGAGAGTGAGGCGCGCGTCTGAAAGAGAAGAGCGAGAGAGAGAGAGAGAGAGGAAGACGCGCTCTGCTAGATCTGGAAATTCTTTCAAGGTGCAGAACCAGTTCGTCTGTCGCCCGGATGGGAAGGGACCGGTAGGCCAGAAGACGAGCTTAACTTCAAAGGTGTTACCATGGACCAAGCGGATCTTGAACTGAATCCCCCTAGGGATAGGTAATGTTGATATTATGCATATATACATATATATATATATATATTTATATACGGTTCTGGGTTTATTGTTCGTTCGCGAGGTTTTATAACGGTCGATATGTGTGCGCGCGAGTTCGTTAAGATAAGACGTCGAGACATGACGAGGGGAGGGAATGCACGACGATTATATACATGGTCGTGTAGAGAGACCAGTTTCGAGCGAATTGAAGTGCGATTACGTGAGGCTTATGTAGTGCTTGGGTGAAGGGTTTTTATACGTGTGTATGTATAGATTTTTATGTTAGGAGTATAGTGTAGAATATTGAATAAATTTAATGATTGATATAGAAGATAGATCTAATTTTACATGTAAAAATGTGTCGCCGCTTGAAAGTGCGTTAAATTTTTAACGAGAACGTATATACGTGGAAGGGTAAAAAATATTCCATATATGTATAAAATATTTCTTTAGTGTAATCTATATTTGATTGTATTATACGAAAACCCGTGTTATAACCGGCACTCGACTCGTTAAAAATGCATTTTCCATCGTATACGAGGAGAATGCTCGAGTGAGATATCTATAAAAAAATTGAAAAAATTTCATTAGACAAAACGTGGGGCAACCCGCAGAACATCGGAAAGTTTGAAAAATTGAAACGCCAAAGTTTCGAAATCACCCGTGACAGATTTGATTTATGAACGTTTGATGATATATATATGCGTCGAATTGAAAGGCGGGGCTCATTAGTATTCTTTTTTTTTTTTTTTTTTTTTAATAACACCAACGAGGCGCCTCCGAAAAGAAATACATACGCGGGTGTGTGTGTGTGTGATATTTACGTGTTGTATTTACGTTCAACTTTGGAAAAATCCATGTCAATCATTATACTACCGTGTGTAGAGTAAATTCGGGAGATAACATATAACACGGAGACCCTCCGTAGTATAGACGCGGAAAGATTCTTCTTCAAACATCAGAAATGTACGTGTGTGCGCTACTGCAGATGCTCCGATAATATAACTCAATTACGGTTATTCATTTATACCCGCACGCCGCGCGGTGTCAACTTAAATATTATTCCGAATCAGAAATGTCTTAATAATGGAAATTGATCCTTTTTTTTATTATTCACATTGTCACCGAAAGAAAACTGGATCGCGGGTGAAAACTTCGATAACCCTTTAATGAAGCGATTGTACTTAAAAATATCGCTGCACAGGGTATAAATTCTCGTATACACAAGCACGCGCGCGCGTGAGTATGCGCACAAGTTAAAAAGGATAAATTAACCATCCAGTATACCTACTTTGTCCTAAAGTTTCGTATATAGCTAGTGTTATGTACAGTATTCGCATCGTCTCTGCATTCCCCCATACAACGGAGCAGTAAAGAACGAAATTCCAAAGGGAACTTCGCGAAGATTTTCCCGAGAAATGCACGCCCTGTGGAATATTCATAAGTTCCGAATCGAAAGAATATGTTTTGTGTATATTATAGAGGAGAGTTGATGTATTATGATTATATAGGTATATATGCGTGTTTAAGCTCGCGTCTGTATAATATATAGCATTATTTTCGTTTCTTTTTCGTACATTCCTCGACGGCTCTCCTGGCTCTTGTATATATTCATTCGAAGAAATGATTCGTCACGCGATATTATAAAAATATAACTAATATATATATACGTTTAAACGCAGGGTTCCTCGTATTATAAAATATAACGAAAAATTTTATTCATATTAACACAACCCTTTAACAATTGTTCGTTCAAACACACACGTACAAACTGCACATATACCTGCAAATAAACTAAAACAATTCATCGGCCGTTTAAACAACAATCGTATATATACCACGCGAACAAATAGAACGCAGCGCGTGTGCAACGGTTTGTCCGCATGCTATACCGCGTATATATAGATATACCAATGTAAATACTAATTAAATAATGGACTCGATCGTTCGGGGCGCAATTCGCGTTTATCCCGTTAGATAAAATTACACGCTGACACATTTTAAGGCGCTCTCGTCCGATCGTTCGCCCGTGCGTATATGTATAAATAGGATGTCCGATTTTGCAGTCAGCAGTAAATATATAAATATATTCGCAGAGATGAAAATCTAACACAATGTCTGTATACGCTTCAATTCTTCTTTTTTTAGTAAGATATAATACAAAAAAACAAATACGCTGTTTTTCGCGTTATAGTCAAACTGCGCAGTATATAATATGGTTTATCTAACACTTTTGTTTTTCGCTGATTTTGTCCACAGATTGAACATCGTGTTGTTTATAATGATACTGCACGGCATTGGCGCCTTGATGCCATGGAACATGTTCATCACGGCGAAGGGCGTGAGTATATTATAGATATCTTATCTCGTTAACTGCAACCATATATCCAAGAATATAGTTAACACTCTATAACCGTGACGTTTTCGTTTGTTTATGCAGTATTTCGTCGACCACAAGTTATCACGAAACTATACAGGATTCGATTCGCCTTACGCTGAGAATTTCCTTGCGTCTGTGGGTCTTTGCGCTCAGGTGCCTAACTTCTTGTTCAACTGGTTGAATATATTCTTACCTTTGGGGTGAGTGTATACGTATATATATTTTGTATATTGAAAATAATAAAGTATCGGTGTTTTAAAAATAATCAAATTTTTACAGTGGTAACCTCACGACTCGCATAGTATGGGGCATCTTCGTGCAAGTGCTTATATTTGTATTCACAGTCGTACTTGCCATGACCGATACGTCCAGCTGGCCCGGAGCGTTCTTCTGGGTGACGATGATCTCCATCGTTGTCTTAAACAGTACGTATAATATCATTCGTTCGTTCAATATTTAACTATACACTATATATCATGCGCTACCGTACGATGCATTATCTTTGTTACAGCCTCGAATGGTATTTACCAGAACTCGGTGTTTGGCATGGCAGCGAAACTGCCGGGCAAATATACTGGAGCAGTAGTGTTGGGTTCGGTAAGAATCATTACAATTTCTCGCAGTTATATTTGACATGTGTGATCTTGGCTCGCTTTTCAAATATTCATATATCGAATTCTTTTTCTTTCGCTCTCTTATACCACCTCGAGTCTATATTTTCTCCAGGCCACTCGAGTAACGCTGTGTGTGGATTATCAATGAGGAGCGTATATTTTTAAGCGAGCCGATAATAAGAGCACGTAAAGTAGCTCGATATATATATATATATGTATACTAATAATACATGAACTTTTATTTGTGTTACAGAACATAAGTGGAACCTTTACGTCTATTATTAGCTTCCTTGCCCAGTACTTCGCGCCGAATCCACGTACATCGGCTATCTACTATTTTATCACAGCGCTTTTTGTACTTCTCGCTTGCTTCGATACCTACTTTGCGCTGCCGATCAATGTAAGTGTAGCTATATATATATAGTTGATTTGAATTGGTGACTCATTTAGCGCGTAATTTGCACTTGTTCACCTTACAAGTCCTCGTTGTAGAATACGTAGAGAAGCTAAAAATAAATGTTTTCGAATTCCAGCGCTTCTACCGGTACCACGAATACCTGTCCCAGAAGGAGACGGAAAAGAAGAAGTTGGAGTACAGTGACCGTGAAGTGTCGACCCGGCCGCCTTTGTGGAAGGTGTTCAAGCAGTGCGCTTTGCAATGCTTCAACGTCTGGTTTGTCTTCTTCATCACCCTGGCACTGTTCCCCTCTGTACAGTCCGATATCCAGAGGTCCGACCCAGACTTCATTGTCCCGGATAAATTCTACGTGACCCTCATGTGCTTTATGACCTTCAACGTCACTGCCATGTTGGGCAGCTACATCGCTTCGCTGTTCCAATGGGTGAGTCTTTTGACGTTCTGTATAAAGATTGAAAAAAGAAAAAAAGTATTTCTGTCACAAAAGGATACACGATGAAAGTAAGCAATTTTATTGAATGAATGGCTATATGTCTTTGCTTGTAATCTTCTCCAGCCCAGTAAAAAGTACGTCATCATTCCGATCCTGATGCGCGCCTTGTATATACCGCTCTTCCTGATCTGCAACTACCTGCCAAAGGGAATCGAGGCGAGCGACCGGTCGTTTATCTTGATCAAAGATGACTGGATCTTCTTCGCCATTGCCGTAACGATGGGCATAACCAGTGGTTACTTCTCATCCGTCGCCATGATGTACTGCTCTAGGTGAGATATGATTGTTATTTATACATTAAACAGAATTTCTTTTATAAAATACACAGAGTTTATTTTCATTCTAAAGTGCTTGAATCGAAGTAACGAATCACGCGTTATATAAAAACCGGTTTGTTGCGAACCTCAGTATAGAGGTGATCGGTTTGTTATCGGAAATTAATTCGAAATCAAGTTATTGATGCTGCTAAAGAAACAATTTCACTATCTTTTTGTTTTTATTTAATTAAAATTATCAGCTCTTATTATCTTATTATCTAACCTCTCGACTTAAAAATTGCTGTTTATTAATTTAGACAAATAAATAAATAATAATTTGTGAATCTGAAATTACAGCTCGGTGGAACCTCAGTATGCATCCACGGCGGGTATGTTCGGCGCGGCGTTCCTCGTCACGGGCGTCTTCTCGGGCATCGCCTTCTCATGGGTCATGCCGCTCGCCGTCAAGACCTTCGGCTAATGCGCGCGCACGCACGCGTGTACCGCCCGTGTATAGATCTCACACGACACAGAGACAGAGAGAGAGAGAGAGAGAGAGAGAGAGAGAGAGAGAGAGAGAGAGAGAGAGAGGAAAAGAGGGAGAAAAAGAGAAGCTCAAAAGAAAAATACCCCGATAGGGGGGAAGAGCGCGAGCACGCCGGAAGCGGTGGCGACTGCGCCGGCCGATTCTACAGTGACCTCATTAATGTCGAGCTTCGAAGAGAGGAGGAGGAGGAGGAGGAGGAGGGAAGATATACTTGTTCTCTTATATCGTCGTTATTTTTTAAAGCTATTGATAGCTCGCGCGCGGGGTTGCGTTGAGACCACGGAGACTCGTTTGTTGAAGTTGATCATGTAGAAAGATAGGCGCGATGGCACACACGCGACTAGCGCGTAAGTGTAAGGGAGAAAGAGGAGAGATTTTGCGTACTTTTTAAGAGCGGCGCAGTGGAAAATCCGTGGGGTGGGCCGAAAACGAAAAAAGAATATCTACGATTACGCTGGTTTTTATTGTTCCTTAGGTTTTGTAATAAAAATAATGAATTATAAAAGTTTTTTTACTATTGATTTTTATAACTTGTAGCTAGAATGTTCGAGTAATCGTAAATATTCTTTTTTCCTGTTTTAAGCAGCGAGTTTAAAAAAAAAGTCGTACTAGGCGTCACTTTTTGTATCATTTGTGGTACACGGATTTTCAATTGCGCGCGCGTCAGAGGGAGAGAAAAAGCTTTTACTCGATGAACACCGGAGCAGCTGGACCAAAAAGCCTTATAAACGTTGAAGGGAGAGGGAGAGAATAAACCAGCAAATGTTATTGAAAGAATAAAGTAATTAAAATAAATAATATTAAACTGCAGCCGCTTGTTAAGCACATGTATATTACGATTATAACCGGCAAGGAATAAAAAAGAATTTGTACATTTTAGTAAAAGATAAAAGTGGAATCTTTTATAATCTCGATTATAGAGCTCACGTTTTTAAAGATGATTGAAGGAATACAGCGCTGCCATAGACTTGACGCGTTTTCGTTGAGCAAAGCAGGGAATTTCAAGACAAGATTCTCATTGTTGTAATACATTTTTATACCGTTTTTATCTTTATATATTGCTATTATTATTAATTATCATTGTTTCTATCGATTTGCGATTATGCATTGAATCGTGATATATAGTACAATTGCACGACAGTTTTTTTTAATACTTGAATCATCACTTGAAACTTTTACACTTTTTCCACTTTTTAAAGTAAAATGAATAACGTAAATACATCTATTTATCTACCCAAATCAGCTTCTCTTTGACAATCACGTAAAGTCTTTTTTCTATAGTCTGTAAGGTTATTTGTTAAATATAAATATCTAATTTTTACCATCTGAACTTTTTATAACTTTTAAGTTTTGACGTAAAAAATTTATAATATGTTTCCTGAAGTGTTCTCTTTTAGGTCTTATAGGATTATTTATAATTTTATATTTTAATTACTGTAACGTCAATCTCGATCATTTCTTTCCACATTATCAGTAGAAATTTTTACTTTGCATCAAATACTCTTCCATAAACTTTTCACATTACAACTTACTCAACTCATAAATCTATCTATTCAACATAAATCAAAATCTTCTATGCATTTTATTCGTCACATCTCTTTAAACTACATATACAATTTTTCCATTATCAGCATTAACTTTTATCTCATTCTCGATACGCAGTAATGGAACTTTATGATCGACTTTGTAAATTGTTGAAAGAACCAATGACTAACGCTGCTTAATATAATTGATTTCTTTTCAAATTCTCAGTCACACAAATTTCAATATTTGTCAAATCGCTCGAAAAAACACTAAACATACATACAGTGTATACGATTTGTCTGTGTTCCACATTTATCTATAAGTTTGATGACAGTGTCAACAATAGGTATAAATTACAAATATTGCCGAATTATTGTTATATAATGCACGATATACATGAATTTTATTTATGTGATAATCATAACGATTATGCTTCCATAAATTGTTTTAATGTACTTCGATAAATCATGTTCGGAAAAATTTCTATGCACATCAGCATCTGGAAATTTTCGAATGGATTACCATAAATAAAATTTGTGTATTATTATTTTATCTATAATTTTAATGTAGATAGTTATAAAATATGATTTTATGTATTTGCGTCTACAACTGCATAATTTGTGTTATTGTACTTTTTTGTCATGGGCGATTAACGCGAAGCGATAAAGTTTAGTCCAAGATCCTCGTAGATGGACAATCCTCCTCAATAAGCAATGCAGACAATAAATTCAGGAAATAAAGTAAAAAAAAAGAGAAAAAATTCGATTCGATCCGATTTATTAAAGAAAGTGTCGAACACTGATATTTAGAATAGATGGAATATTTTTATATGTCGATTCGGTCACAAAGTGTGTTTTACATTTTACTTTTCCATCATCTAGTTTAGGCGTTAATTTATCGTTAAAACAGAACACCGCCAAAGAGCCAGCGAATTGCGTTCAACCGTAAAGGTAAGCACAGCAGGGTGACGAATAGACTTCTTTTTTAGTTACGTAAGGCGATGGAAAATAGCGAATTGTATAAAAAGAAAAGAATAAAAACACTGCGCGTTTGTCATGATTAAATTTATACATTTCAGCATTGTAAAATTAAAAGTCCAAGTTAAGAATGCATATGTACATGGAATTCACATGCCGTTTCCATCCTATCAAGTAGATAAAGACGTTAAATAAATGATTATAAAAAATCTACATCCACTTGTTCCTATTTTATTGTCCCTTTAGTAGTTTATAAATGAAAATAACCAAAGTTTTTTTTTCTGGAAAATATAGTTTATTTTTTACGTGATAATTTTTTACAATTAAGTTTACAAGTAAATATTATGAATGATACTCTACATAATCAAAAAAAAAGTTCTTAAACTAATGTGAGATAAGAGAGAGTTAAATCTAATGTGTATGATACAACTTGTGCTCCAGTGTCTTACATGACGTAAACTTTTTCGATTTTCTTAAACGGAAATACTTCTTTGGTCTTTGGACAAATAACAGTGCCATTGTTTTCCTGCGCCATTTTTTCCAGAGCCTGAAACCGACAATTACACAACATTACATTAAAAATCCAGCAAAAACACATACGTTATCAAAACAACAACTACAAAATCAGCGTTTCGAAATGAGACCAGTGTCTCTTTCGTCACGAAACTTTTTTTATTTTTTACGTTCAACTTCACTGACCTTCTCTCCGTAGACGTAGCCATTGGGCATCATCATCGGCTGATTGTACTCGTTAAGGGCCTTGCCGCTAATGCTGCATACGAGCCTCGACTGGGAGCAGTGAGCGAAGGGTAACGGAGTCGCCAGCTCATTGAGTGTCTCATGGCAGACTGGACAGCTGGGATTTTTGCCCTCCTTGTTACCGCTATAGCACTGGGGCGTTTTCAGGGCCGAAAGACCTGCCTGCAACGCCACTGTGAACACACTTTGACTAGCCAGCTGGAAGAGTCGGTAGTTCTCGTAGCGGAATTGCTTGATTAGCCTCTCCCATCTGCAAAATCATGGATAAACCGATCAATAACAGTATCATATTAAAATCTTATACTTGCCTTCGGGCCGTTCCCGCGCCCTTTGATATTCAATTTCTCAGATATTATGGCATTACATTGTAAACAATCGGATAAAAAATAAAAGAAATTAAAGAATTTTTATATGTATTGATCAATTATCAATTATTCTTACCGTTTCTCATCGAGCAAATCCTTGTAGGGACTGTGCTGTGGATCCGCGGGAAAGGCCAACTGGCCCATACACTCCTGTATTTCCAGCAGTTGATGGTCCTCGTAATTGGCGAAACACTTTCGTGCATGTTTGACGGCGTCGAGCCTTCGATCAGCTCGTACCAGCTCGATGAACTCCTGCACGCGCAGATTGAATTCCATCGTGCTGCCGAGCTTCCGAAGCTTCGAGCGGTTGTCGTGGCACCAACCTAGACAACGCGCCGTCTCGTGGTTCGCCAGTGACTTCTCCACCTCGCTTGAGACCATGAACACATCTGAAATGATTATTATTATTGAATATAAGGATTATAGGCAGATAATTCATAATTATTAGCGTTAGTAATTTATTGATTGATTTTAAATTTAAATTAAAAAATACCAACATATTATATAATTTTTGTTCATTTTATCATTTGTATTGAGAATGGCTGAAAAAATATAAAATGAAGTAATTACTACAATCGATATCTAATAAGAATAATTGTTTCTATGTAAAGTCTTAATCTTAAATGAACAATAATATAATTAAAAAAGAATAAATTTAAAAATAAAACAATTTCATTCTAAGATGAAATTATTTCTGTAATTGTATGGAAATATACCAATCTAAGTGAAAATACCTATATTTGTAAGATCTCTGAGATCACTGGCATCGGCTAATTTCATGGCAGTTTTGTAATATCCTTTGCGCAAGAAATATTCCACAAGCATTCTATCTAATCTCTGCCTTCTCCATTGATTTACTGCACTAGGTGTTGTGTTGGCATGTTCCTTTAGGTGATCTAACCTTCGCTTGCACACCATACCAGCTTGAAGCTCCTCTGCAATGGACTCTTGAGCTTTCCTTTTGAGAACTTGCAATTTGGCTACCACACCACCTAGCAGACGAGTAATTTCACCTGTTGGTACAACCTGTTCATCTTCCCTCAGGCTCTTTTCAAATTCGTTTGTTGCTGCCTGAACATGAGAGACCTCTCGATCCAGTGTTTTTTGCGCTGAACGAAATTTTTTGTTCAACAGTTCATATGGCACCTGGGGATAAAAAAATAAAAGGATTTAGACACTAGGATTCATCAGAAATAAAATTTAATTACCAAATTACACAAATAAAAGTAAATAGTGAAATTGAAAAATAAAAGTATTACTAAAAGTATTAAGCATAAAAACCTATTGATTTTCATTCATGGATATTAATGATTTTGAATAGAATTATTTCAGATAATACAAAAAACAAAAAGATAAGTAATATTACTTTAATAGATAAAACAAATACTATAATATTTCACTTCAAATATAATTTTTGAAGTAACAAAAACATTACTGCCTTTGACCTAAGATTCTTAGTAATCCTCAAAACACCTATGTTAGAATTACTGCACTTTTATGGATCATGAATAATGCAGGCAAGAATGGAGCAGGTTAGTAAAACTTGCTTCTAGGTTAACACTTTAGAAAAATTAAACATGAAGTAATACAGGGTAAGTATTGCGAATTCCCAGAAATGAAAGAAAAATATAAAGAAAAATACATAAATTTTCCATATAGATTTGGTTCATTAGATAACCAAATAACATGATTTGCAATACACAGCAATCACACTCAAACTTTTTTTTTCATTACATTTACATAAGTAATATGATAACTGCTAATTCTTGTTTAGCATTTATAAAAAAAATTACATCCAAGCCAAGCAAATAAAAACAGGTGGCTCCACATCTCAGCCAAGCCAAAAATTGATCTCCCCAAACATCATCATCTCCCACCTGCATTCCTCAACCCCAACAAAAACAAAACAATGATCCTACATCCTCACAATCTCAAACAAAAATAATCATCATAATAATCATTCAACGCGCAGCATCATTCGCACATAATATACAACGCGATGCGCTCGTCCAGTACTTAAACATATCGATTGCGCATCAGAAAAACACTAAATCGCCTTATCTCATTTTCTGTCTCTCTCTCTCTTTCTCGTTCCCCCCATATATATTTCTTTGTTTTCATCCGCGCGTAAACATATAGAGTAGTAGAATCCTAACCTTAGGAAAAATCGTTAAACTTTTGTTAATACATATCCAAGTAAGAACCCGAGAAAGAGAAAAAATCGGAGAACGTGAGGAAATAAACAGACGAGCATGCATGATAACGACGAAAGCAGTAGCAGCAGCAACAGCAGTGAGTTTGTTCTCTAAAAGTGGGGGAGAGAAAGAGAGAGGAACACAAAGAGAGACGCATACTGCTACGTAGGTAGCTGCTGATAGAGCGCGTGTGCATGCGTACTGTTTCTTCTCCCTCTCTCTCTCTCTCCCTTTATTTATATTTACCTTCAGCGTCGGATGCTCGAGGCTCTTGATGTCCGACATGGTGTCAACTTCGTGAGTTAGTTCCTCCAGACCTCTCACTCTCTCTCTCTTTCTTCCTATATACCCGTCCGTCGTAGAATCGCTTCTCGCTCTCTCTCCACTCTTCTCGCTCTTTCTGCTCTACCTCATATATTATAAACCTCAAGAGTTCATGCGACACACACACACACACAAAGACACGCGACAGCTGCTCGTTGATTATAAAACCACTTGGAATATTAATAAGCTTCACCCGCGGGCGAGTGTTTCAGTAACTATCAATCGATTAGCGAGTGCAATCCGAGCGATTGACGACGACCACGAAGAGTCATGATGAGAGAAACACGGAGAGCATATATATACACACGTCCGCACGAGTCGGATATCCTAGCACAGCTGATTGCCGTGTCGTTCCGTGTAGCAGCATACAGAGCGCAGCGCTGCAGCAGCACCGACGACGACTGTATATAGTAAACAGCTTGTGGAGTAGGGATACGATAGATTGTGTATGTATATATATATATTGGGTATGGGTAAGTGGAGGGGGTATGAGGTATCGTCTGCAATGGTTGAGAGTGCTGCGTTTAAAGGGGCAACGCGTGTATATATATAAGCGCGTGCGCGGCCGTAGAGTTAAATAAGTAGTATAGAGCAACACCTATTTTTCTTCGATTTTTCTTTGTGCAGCGCGGGGGAACGAGGTGTGGTAGTACTACTGGTTTGAGCAATCTGTGTGTGCTTAGAAAAAAAAAAAGAGAAAGGTTTTTAGAGAGACGGGGATAGAAGCGAGGAAAGTACTTATTTTGGAACACGCGCGTACGTACGGCGCACCTCGCGTGTGTTATTATAGTTTTTTTATCTTCAGTGCGTATGAAATTACGAGGCGCTAAATGAGAGGTTTAATGAAAAGCACGGTTTGGTATAGGATTTTTCTTATATATAGGTAATGTAATTTGATGATTTAAAAAAGGGAAATATTTTTATTTGTGAACGTTTTGGTTATTTTTTCAGATGTACCTTTTTAAGTCATTGATCGATAAGAATAGTTTTTGGGGGCTTAAAAATACAACGGGGAGTATATATTTAACGAGCGCGGTTTATCAACATGCATGATGAAATTGAAAATGAACCTATATAGGTTATATCACAGTCCTGTGTAAGAAATTCCTGATTCGTTTTGTATAAAGTCTCTCAATGAATGATTTTATCTTGAAAGAAACTTTAATTAACCCTCCCTCCGATCGTTCGTATACGTACATTCTCTCATCAATGAAGATAACGGAAAAATCTTGCAAATATAACATTCTCAAATCTGGCTTAATGGCGTTGAACAATTTTTGTTTTTTTTTTTTCATCAGTTTTCATAACTTTCAGTTATTGTGTGGTATTGAATTTGCTTACTGTAACCAAGAATTATCGACGCTTATATTGAAATTAACACAATCTCTGAGTCAGAAGACATACTTTTTTCTCTTTTCGTTAAAAAAAGTATTTACTTTTTATTTTGTTGAGATTACATGAGCTTTCAAGCAGTGACGCCATATAGAGGTGCTTCGTCTTATTACTCTCACATAATATAACATTATTCGCATGAGAGTAAGAGAAACAAAACACCTCTATCTGGCATCACTGTTTTCAAGTCCACGCACTCTCCATAGAGTAGAGTAAATTTGCATGTGTTATATATCTGATGTGCAGTGTTTCAATACATTGTGACTACGGGCTGTTCATTTTTTTAGAAAAGTGAGTTAAACAAGAATAATAAAGATCAGGAAAAATAAACTGTGGATTTAAGAGCTACCACCTGATTATACAAGGTGTCCCATTTTAATCGCCCACCCCTAGAAATCGGAGAAAAAAATGATAAATACAAAAGTTTTAGGATTCAAAGGGGGCCGCCTAATGATACCAACGACTTTGACCTTAAAATAACCTTGAAAATTGCGTTCAAGGTCAAAGTCGTTGGTACCATTAATTGGACCCCTTTGAACCCTAAAACTTTTGTATTTATTATTTTTTTCTCTGAGTAGATCTTTTACCAATTTCTGGGGGTAGGAGATTAAAATGGGACACCTTATAATTAAGTATAATATGAAAATTATGCAGTGGTTTCTATACATATGATTATTTTGTTTCAAATTCTGATTATGGGCCGTTGTTTTTTTGAAGATCATGAAATCTTCTCTCTCTCTCTCTCTCTCTTTCTCTTTGTTCTCGTATTTTTTCTAAAATTTTCAGTTTACTTTTTACAAAAGTATAAAGCAAGCCAAGTAAAAGTTTTATCCCTCTCCCACTCTCTTTCTATCTACCATTTTATCTTCACTTTCTAATTAAATTTTAGTAAGCACTCGCTCTCCCTCTCTCTCTCTCTTTTAAACTAAAGAAAGTAATGAAATCAATAACTCCTCTAGTCAAGTATTTATTATTATTAACAAAATCAATATCTCACTAAAAAAAAATGTTAAAAGTATTAAAAATAATAATATTGTTAATATAAAACTTTCTACGAAAGTTTAAAATAAAATAAGTATACATGTTTTTTCTTTATAATCTATGTATCTATATGTATGTAAGCTATAATTATATACAATCATATTGATCCGTGCAAATCAAACAAATGAAAGTTGTGAAATCAATTACCGATCGTCAAGTAATGCAAACTACTCCACAAACCAACTGTATGACTGTCTGCAAAATATATTCGAATTTGTTCATTCTTCTATATAAATCAAATACAGGAAAGTACTGAAATCAGTTGATTGTAGTCAAGTACCAATATCAATGGATTTGACTGACGTACTACAATTGGTACCCTGCGTGTAAAATTACATTTCTTGGGATGTCTATAAGAGAAGTGTAGAGCTACTCTAATAGGGGTGGTTCTCCAATCTCCCATACATACTTGGCGGCCCGACGGTTTGCAGCTCAAGGTGTAAATATGGTCATTTCCTATATTATAAAAGGAAGATAGCAATATATCTCCAATTGAGCCAATTTAGAGCGTTACACTGGAGATTATAAAGAATAAACATGTATACTTGCCTTATTTTAAACGTTCGTAGAAAGTTTTATATTAACAATATTATTATTTTTAATACTTTTAAAATATTTTTTTAGTAAGATATTGATTTTGTTAATAACAAATACTTGACTAGAGGAGTTACTAATTTCATTATTTTCTTTAGTTTAAGAGAGAGAGAGAGAGAGAGAGAGAGAGAAAGAGATCTCATGATATTAAAAAAAAAAAAAAAAAACATCGGTCCATAATCAGAATTTGAAACAAAATAATCACATATATAGAAACCACTGCATAATTTTGATATTATACTTAATTAATAATAATCGACTGTCACTTGAACAATCCAATCAATGGTTATTAAAATCACACATATAATTAAGTGATAGTCAGCTCTTAAATCCACAGTTTATTTTTCCTGATCTTTATTATTCTTGTTTAACTTACTTTTGAATTGTTCATATACTAAATCCACTTTGTAGTCTTGCTAATTTCTTGACTTCGGAGGCTTCTCTAAAAAAGTGAACAGCTCGTAGTCACAATTTGTTGAGAAACGGTACAACAGATTATAACACATGAAAAATTAGCCTAAACAGTTCATTCGTATTAATTCAAGAAGAATCACTTGTCATTTGACCGATCCAGTAAATGTTTCTTAAATTCACACATAATCGCCTACCACATAAAAAATAGATTCAAGATTTTTTTATATTATAAGACTTCTTAGTACTTAAGCACCAAAACTGCATTGCAAAATTCACATAAATAATGAAACTTACACCCCCACACACACACACACGCACGCACGCACGCACACACGCCCCCACCCACACACACACAATTGCAGCCCATCTATATTATTATTCAATGTTCATTTTGGAATTATGATCAAGTACAAGCTGTATATTTCCACTATTTATTTGATCTGATAATTTGCCTTGCAACAAACTTCTTTATAAATAGAATCCTCTATTTACTTTTCGATCTGAAAAAAAACATCAAATTTTGTCACAAAGTATCTATTCTTTTACAACTGATGATAATATATTTTATATCTTCCATCTATATTTTATACTTATCTAATAATAGCAAATCTTTATACGTATACTCCCGTTGTTATAAGTACTTATTCCTTCGGATTCTTTCTGATCTACACTTGTAATAGGTATACACATTTCGGGGCATTGAGGTTGACTGATTTTGAAGTTATTATTATATATACATATGTATGTGTATTATGACCTTTCTGCTCTCTCCTCTCTCTTTCTCTCGCGTAATAAGCCATACAAGCTTTCACTGTACAGGAAAACTATATATAGGTATATAAAAGCTAATGTTAAGACCAATCAATCATAAGAGAGTAGTGGTCGGAAGATAAACAACTGATCGGAAAAGAAGGAAAAAAATTATTTTAGAATCAACCATCCGAGATACAAAAAGAACGATATAATTAAAACGACGCACTATTTTGAAATAAAATTTTTTATGTATATAGTATATGAAAACAGCTATCTACTGGTATATTAATATAAAAAAAAATGAAATTCTCGCACACCAATTTCAGTGTATGAATATAGCACAGTCGTGTCCCTCAGGGCTTTTACTTGCCTTCGGAGCGCTCCCGCGCTCCTTGATTTAGATAGATATGGTACGCAACAGCAGAGTAGCGCAGCGGACTGAGTGTCGCTCTGTCCCCTCACCGACTGCGTGCCGTACCGACGACGCCGCTTGCGTTCTCGCCTGCGCTCCCACCGGCAGCCCCGGCGCTCGCTCACTCTCCTTTTTATTATACGATAGCAACACCCAGACGGAAGCATCAACGCAGAAAGACGGATATATAGAAGTTATTTTTAGATGATTAATGATAAAGAGTTTATTCATAAACACCACCCGAATGGAAATAATAATCGTACGTCTATGATGCATTCTTGTACAGTACTGTAAGTTCCCATATATGTTTCGGTATGTTTTGATTACGATTCGGACATTGTGTACCAGAACGAACCGGAACGTACCGAATCGTACCGAAATGTAAATCAGGGTACTTAAAGGTACCGCCTCGTACAGGAACATACCGAAACGTACGTAAACGTACCTAAGGGTACGAACACTTATGCAAATATAAAGTATCGTACAATATTCTACAGTAACGGTTGACATTATTGTTATAATCTAATTATTTCGTACAAAAACGTACGAAAACGTACACCAACGTACGTGAACGCACGGTGTTGTACCAGAAATTATAAAAACTTTAAATGTATTAAAAATTTTTTTGTTACTTAAAATATTTTTTTTAATGTCACTTAAATTATTGAGCAGTATTCTATATAATCCTGCACAGTCGAAAATGTACCGAGATTCTTAAAAGGATATTTAAATAAAAAAATAAACAGATTTTATTTATTTAGAAAATTTAATTATTATCAAAGTTTCATTGCAACGATTTATGTCCATATTATCTATCTGCATCAAGTACAGAGTAAGATAAATAGTAAGTTTTGTTGTTTTGTTCATGAAATTTAAATAAAAAAACTTTAGTTTACAACTTTTAAGAAAATAATTAGATAATTTAAATAAATAATAAAATTTCTCTCAATATTAAGTACCACCCATTGTATGTATCAAATACATAAATGACAAGTTTGTCATCACAAAACAGAAATAAAAAATAATTCATGAGTTTTTCCAACATTATTAGTAAATATGCGATTATCAAAAATAAATAAATAATAAATTTTCTCTTAATATTAGCATCATAAATCATATGTGCGTGAAGTACAATAACGTACCAATCATCGTACGTTTTGGTACGTGTCGATTCGTTTCGGTATGTTTCCTAACATTTCGGTACGTTTTGGTACGTTTCGGTACGTTTCGGCATGTTTCCAAACAAAAGTATGTGTATATTGATATATTAATATTAATGAAACCATTGAGGATTTTGTACATATAAGTATCTTTCCTTACATTTTCGTATGCACATGCATATCGCTGTACGTTACCTTACGTTTCTGCAGGTCCACGTACAATTCAGAACGGTTTGGTACGTTTCCGTACAAAACGTCCGAATCTTAATCAGAACGTATCGAAACGTGCTGCGAATCGTACGCAAACGTACCGAAACGTACTGACACAGAAGGAAACGTGCTGAAACATACGATAATTTACGTTGGGGTACTGTTTATTTTTTCCATTCGGGCAGTCTGCTTGTTATTTTCCTACACCTAATATAGCAGATTATAGGCCCACCACGCTCCCTCATTGATCTCCTTCTACGCAGCACACAGACGGAAGCATCAAAGCAGAAAGACGGATGTACAAAAGTTATTTTTAGAGAATTAATAATAAGGGGTTTTTGCGTAAATACCACCTGATTGTTATTTTTTTACACCTAATCCAACACATTTTTTTATGTATAATAAATCTTTAAATTATTATTAGAAACAGTAAAACATATTTGAACATGTACAGTTAGAAATTGTTACTTTAGTTATAATTGGATTTACAAATGAATTATCAATAATATAAATCTAATTATGAATATTATATTTGTTCATTAATGATTAAAGCCCTAATGTTCCAAGCACCGTAAACAATACGATATAATTACGAAATCAAAAAGTATAATTAACCAAAATGTGGATGTTTCCAACTAATGTAAAGATGTAAATCGTTATTACACCACTCGATATTTAAAAAAATACCAAAATATTAAAAAAAAAGAATGTTTCGACACTGTGCATTCAATAGATATACTTTGCGCGTCAACCACACAAAACTACAATATATCTGTCATTCTGTATTCCTCGATTTGGCTAGCAAAATCAATCGGGTTGCTACCGATGTAAATTTATATATACATACTAATTTTGTAACACTCGATCGTTACAGGCAATTCGCGTAATAAGATATAATAGCTGTCATGTTCGTAGCAGCACTATGTAAGCTGCGCATACAGGGTTGTTCGGGACCTGACTGAGGATGTAGCTGCCACTGACGTTTCTTTTACGATAGATCGAAGATGCCAGCAACGACGGTTGCTATGCAGCGAATGAGTAGTCGCGCGCATAGAGCGTGTTTCGTTCGTAGGAGTGAGGAATATATGCCATGTTTATTTGGCGCACAAATTTCCTCGTTTCTCTGTCTATGCGTCAGTGAAAGAGAGAGAGAAGGAACGAAGCGTGGTGAAGATATTCAAGGACGGCGACGCGTGCCCCCTGCCGAATGTATAAAAGGAATAAGTTAGCCGGTGGGACGAGCAGTCAACAAGTGGCCGGTCGACAATGACGGTTCACTGACGAAATTTTCGATATTACAGTGACGGATTTCAGTGATTACGACAAGGAAAGTCATGGGTTTCTCGGTAAGGGTAGAGAGAATTGTGTGACGAAGCTGCAGGGGTTAAGTGAAGAACTGTGCACAGGGATGGTTTTATATAGTGATACGAAGACGAAAACTGCTTCATCGAGCGATTGATTGATTGATCGGATTGTAGAGGGTAAATTTTGTGATTAAGTATATAAGTAATTACGGGTGCTGCAGGTAGAAATTATGGTAGTAGGTGGGAAAAAAATAATTTCATATTACCAGTAAATTGACGAAACATTTAAAATATTTTCGCTTTGAATAATACTTAGAAAGTACATAGGTACATATGGGGGTTTTTGTCAAAGCTAATTTCAGATTCAGTAACACAGTATATTAAACGACATGGTATCCTAATAAAGTAACGTATCAGATATAATTATATATTACAAACGCAGTATTTTACCGATCGTTGATTAAATGGTGTCCAAAATTGTTCCGTTGTAATATTTAATTATACTTTAATTTTGAAAGAGTTTTTTAAATAATAGAAACATTGTTTAAATTATTGTATTACATTGTAGTTATTTTATAAGCCACAAGCTATTATTTGAAAATTTTTTTTCGTAACTATATTTAATTATTCGTACAGCAAAACAAATACTATTTTTTAAAATATTTTATTTCAACGTGTTGTCGATAGAAATAGAAATTAATACATTTAGTCGTACAAAATGCGGGATTTAATTAGGAGGCCAATAAACTCAAGGGTTATTATAAATATAAAGAGGTATTTGTAAAGTGTAATTAAAAATTAATATTGAAATTCGAGAATAGAACAAAAAGGAATAGAAAATCATTGCAATCCGCATTCATATGAAAACCAGGCGAGTATTGACGTTGCGAACAAGAAGAAAACATAAGCAAGGTTAGAAAGTCGCGGCAGTTGCACCGCGAGAAGCGCGCGAGCTACGAGAGCGCCCGAACAGCGCGATAGGTATAAGGGAGAGCGCGCGGCGCGCGAGCTCCAGTTGAGTCAATAGGGATCCATGAGACCACAGCGATGATGCACCACCGAATAATAATTGCCGGCTCAAAAACGCATTGTACGCCCGTATCATCGCCACGCGACAACGGTCCTGTTGATAGGTATCGTGAAACGGGACCGGCCTCATCGAACAACAATAGGAATTGCAATTATACCACAGCACGAAGCGTGAGGGATTCGGGTAAATTAACGGATGTGTGAGAATTAATACGTTTTCCAGCGTTTGTCCGCATAATGCCTTGCGGGCAGACCCGGGACGAAACGGTAGTTATTCGAAAAAACAAATCATTAGTGGAGTCGAATAAAGTTCGCGTTGCGCCTTGCATGTTAATGAGTTCTTATTGCTTTGCCTGTGGAGTACAGTTCACTCTTATACCGTGTGTTCTAGAACTATGGCCCGCTTCTAATCGTGATTGTGTATAAAAATTTAAAGTGCCATTTCAATATCATATCAATTCCCGATTAAGACTGTTACACAACAACTTTCAAAACAAAATTATCCGTACGCAAAATGAATTCCAATAAATGAACTAAAACATCTGTCAAAACTTTCAGGATTATAACACTTTTATTATCAATAAAACATCAATGAGAGTTAACAAAAAAAATCTACTAAACACCTCACTCGGCAAACCACCGTTTCCTGACCCTTCGATAATATTCTGCTCTCTCTCTCTCTCTCTCTCTCTCTCTCTCTCTCTCTCTCTCTCTCTCTCTCTCTCTCTCTCTCTCTCTCT
>JAWWEQ010000055.1:30043873-30081469 GCA_035583055.1 Torymus tubicola
TGGTCTCTCTCTCTCTCTCTCTCTCTCTCTCTCTCTCTCTCTCTCTCTCTCTCTCTCTCTCTCTCTCTCTCTCGGTCTGACAAAATTTTTAGTCGCACTGAAAAAATGAATTAAAATTTGTAATTTCGCGTGTAGCTGAATTCATATTTTCTTATGTCTCATTAGGAGTATTTAGTATACGATTTACATGCGTGCGGGCGCTCATTCGAGTGTATACATGAATACTTATTATGAATTCCAATTTCACGTGTAATGAATTCAGCAATCTTCACACCATTATTTTTCATAGTGCAAATTCGGGGATTTCCAGGGCAGCGACGAAAAATCGGAACAGATAAACAAACGAGTTCCCACACGTGTTAAGCGCCCTCGATTAATTTCGCGCGCACCTGCTGCGAGATCGAGCGAACAAACGTGTGCGTGGGGTACAGCCGTGAAATAGTAGTGGTAGTATCAGTACGCTAGGTAATCCAATTACTTAACACATTACACAAACCCAAAAGGTGCAAAAAGAAAAGTAAACGGGCGCAGTAAATGCGCTCAACGACACGTGTAGTCAGATAAGCACAGTGCTCGCACGTATACCGGTGCAATCTTTAACTGTAACACATATATACATAGAACGGCGCGTGTGCAATAAATGAGTAAATATGTTTCAATCGGCAGTTGGTGCTATCAACTTTCCTGGCGGCAGTCATGGCGGAAGCGCAGACCAGTGTCTGGAACGGCGGCGACTACTACATCTACAGTCAGAGGCCAACCCGTGCCTACCATCAGCAGCAATACGAGCAGCAGCAGCAGCAATACCAGCAGCAACAACAGCAATACCAGCAGCAGCAACAACAATATCAGCAACAACAGCAACAACAGCAACAATATCAGCAGCACCAGCAGCAGCAGCAGCAAGACCAGCACCAGCAGCTCGTTAATAACGCTGGTTACCGCAATCTCGGGGCAAACCCGTTTCTCGGTGGTCCGTACAGCTCGTCAAATGGTTCGATCACTGTTTGTAATACATGAATTATACGCCCACGCGTTCACGTCGAATCGATGATGCGTGAACGTGTTCTTTAACGCTATATGTATATGGTATATATAGGTCGGGTATAATCGCTTTCACGAGTATGCACTTTACACGCTCCCGCCGCAGATTAATCAATGACTAATGCATGCGAATTTTCGCACGCGCGCGTGAGGCTTGTTATTGCGTTGAGTGGATTTAGGAGCCGTGGGGATAATGAAGGAAGGGGGTGGAAAAGCTTAGGGGATGTGGAATTTTGAAGAAAATGGTGGTGTTCTGGAAAGTGGAGCGAGGAAGGGAGATTGATAATTATGTAACTGAAAGATGAGCATGCTAATTAAATAGCGAGTTAAAGACGTTTTTGGTAGGTATTGCCGCAGAGATTTCATTGTGAGGTACATGTAATAGATTGAAAAGGATGTAGATGTATATTATATATCTTTTACAAAGTTTTATTGAATTTTAGTATACTTTGATGTAGTTCCATACTTTTTATACATTAATTTCTCTCTCTTTTTTTAATAATAAACGTTTTATTACGTATCCGGGACGTACTTGACTTCGAAAAAAAATAAAGTTAATATTGGAAAAAGATTCATTGTTTTATAGTTGGTCTATTTCAAATAGTTGTATTTGATATTTCATGTAAAAAATGGTTTTATATGTGATTTTCTGTTTTACTAATGATTGCAGAAGCCACGAGACCCCCAATCAGAACAGCAAGTGTTGTTGGACCTAGTGGAGCAATCATCGTGGGACCAGGCGAGGGTCAGGCCACGATAATCGGATCAGGAGAAGGGGGAGGAAGTATAATGACTTCAGCGTCCGGTACAACAATAACCGGAGCCAGAAATGTCAGACTCTCAGATGATGGCGACAGGGTTAGTGGGACCACACAGGGTGGCGTTAGGTATTATGGACCCTCACATGGTCACGATAGGGTTATTGGGCCCTCACAGGGTGGCATCAGGATTATTGAGCCCTCACAAGGTGGAAACACGGTTATTGGGCCCTCAGAGGGTGGTGTCACTATAATACGACAGTCAGAAGGCGGAGGTAGATCTACAGGTGCCTTAGTAGTCGGACCCTCAAACAGTGGCTAAATTTGAACCATCATCACGTGGAATAACAGCACAACACGGAAAAAAATAATTGGTTGTTTAAACCAATCTAAATTGGTTAAATATGTAACTACTAAATGTCTTTGTTAAGTTTACCAAGCTACATGGTTGGATTTAGTGTATATAAACACAGGGTATTTAAACACATTAGTGTTTATTATTAATTGAATTTTGTATAAGGACTTTGTCTGTTGATTTTAATTAAATAAATAAATAAATAAATATAATAAAAATCAGGTGGGTACTTAAATAATTGTATTTATCTCTCCAATAACAACTTCTAATCTATTCGTCTTTGCTGCGTCGATGTTTCCGTATGTGTGCTGCTGTCGTAGAAGGAAGAGTGGGCGGGCGCCGAGACTGCCGGCGCACAGTGGGACCAAACTGTATAAAAGTGGTAGAAATTCTTTACTCGAATTTAAATTTATACTGAATCTACATATAAAGAAATACTTCAGGTGAATAATATGCAACTTCTCAAAATTATGAACTGGATGAAAATTTGAACATAATTATTATATATTTGTATTAAAATATCGTATATATCTTAAGATTTTATTTGATATTTCGAATTTTTTTTCACACATAATTCAGAGAATAATATTTCTGGGGAACAGCAGTGATTCGTTATAACACAATAAAATTATTACTAGACTTGTCCTGAGAAATGTAATTATTAATCATTCTGCAGGTTTTAAGCTTTGAGTAAAAATATCAACGACCTCTTAAAAAATTTTGATTCAAAACTTTTCAGGATGATTAATACTTGATATTGCAAAGACAAGTAAAGTCGCTAATTATAATAAAAATTTAGTCAAAACGAATTGTCTCACCGATATGGTAGATCGCATAAAACTTTTTTGCACGTACAACCATTCAAAATTTCTATTCCGATTTCCGTACAAACGAATACTCGCACATTTCCTCAAAGCTAAATCAACCCCCGACGCGTAAAAGCCATCTTAAACCGATCCTACGACCCTGCTGTACTTATACACTAAATCCCCTCTGCACATTGTCTCAACGCATTCCGTACTATATTTCGACCTTTAAGGTACGTCCAATATCCTATATAATTAAGCGGTCTATACGGATCACGCACGTAGATGCAGAAACCATCAACGGGTTTATAGCCGACTGTATTTATGGTCCCTTACAATAATGGGGCAAGGATAAGGGATTGGAAAGTTATACCCAGGACTCTTGTCGAAATATGCAAGTGAACTTGATTCGACGAGAAATCGGAAGAAAGCGATGAATTTTGGAATGTCTATTCAAAATGAAATTAAGAACTTTTTAAGCTATCCATCGATGAAACGATTTTTTCTGCTATATTCGCCATTTGGTAGACAAAATAGTAGATTCAGCTTTCTCACAATTTTACATTAACTTGTTTATGGGTATTTCAAATATATTAAAGTTTACCAGTTTTTTTTTAGTTAGGAAATAATAGCTAATACGCTAAGAAGCTTGTTATTATGGCGAGGAATGAGGGTGGCATTGTTTTCGTTTGTATCGCCTAAAGCAGTACTACAAATGAACTGAATATACCAAAAATTTGTACTTACGTTTTGGTTAGCTATATCTTTTTTTAATATTGATTAATTTTTAATTTAATCAGATTACAGAGAAAATTTAGTAAAAAAAAGTTATGGTTACCTTATCTTCATTACATAGAGAATACGAACGGTAAAATCGTTTCATCACTACCTAATAGCTTTTTTTACCAGGTATTTCTTATTTTCCTATCCATTTTTCTGACAATTCTTACCAGGGATGTTATATGAACAATTCCCTTGTACTACAGTTTAAATAAACGGATACTATTTGCAAACATTTTTATTTAAAAGAAAATGGAACGATCTTACATCTTATCTTACATTATATTAAGCACGGGCACTTTTTCTCCGGTTCTCCGGCTTGCTGTTCTTGAAGGTTGCATAATTTTTCTTATTAGATGTTCACTTTTTAACTAAAGGGTTTAATCAAAGGGTAAAAGATATCTTGGTTTCACACTTTGAACTACACACGTATTGTCAATTTACGCATACAAAATAAAAAATACGATATAAAATAACTTTTTTCTATAAAAAGCAGATACACTTTTTCTTATTTATAGAGCAAGTTTCGTATAATAATGAAAATTTAAATTTCTTTAAAAACAAGTTTGAAATATGTTGAAAATGTTTAGAATGAAAATACATTGATTTCAAAAAACTTCGATACTTAACCATTTTTGTTAGCAATGAAGCATTGGATTTAAGTTAGTATATTTATTTTTTTTAATAACTAATATAATAATATAAACTTTAAAGTTTTTATTCTAGAATACCTTTTATTAAATTAATAAAGTAATTAAATTAGTAACTTATGAGCAGTAATTTTAATAGAAAGTTAAAAAATATCACATAAATTTTTTAATAACCATAAGGAAGACATAACAACTTGGAAAGTCGCACTCGTTATGATCTGCAAAAACAAATAGTTTTGTAAGAACGACAATTTAGAACTAATATAGTTGTCAACGACAATATTCATGTGATCTTACATTTTTTATTTATTAATTCTTTTAATATAAAAAATATTTTAAGGAAAATTATTTTATTTATTTATTACTGTTTAATTTTACTGCGATAGTTATTTAAAAATAACTTTTATTTAGTTTAATATTTACAAAGATGAATTTATATTTGAAAATTTTCCATTGAATGTAAATAAACATCTACGAACACATGGCTTTAAGTATATATCTACTTACATATGGTTTTTAATAAGTAAATGAAAAAAATTAAAAGTTGAATATTTTTTAATTAAAACGTGGACATCCATCGGCCACAGCAACCCCCCTAGCGCCTAAACTAAAACTATCGGGACTTCTTAATTGTTAACGAATTTCTCTAACTATATATATAAACATTCATTTGTCCATATATCCATTGATTAAATGTGTAGAAATACGTCATTTTTGTTTACGGGCTAAGATGTTCCTAAATTCGATCCATCGATATCCACCATTACCGCAGGTATATATATCCCAACTTTCTCAATTTATGAAATTTTCCAAGATCCTTAAACCTACAGACAAGTTTGCACTTACGCGTCTCCTTAATGCGATCATGTTCATACCTGAGCACTGTAATATACCATTTCCATCCAAAAAGGTTTACAGCTCTATGGTTTACTCATAAAATTCATGGACGCGTCCCTGGTGGGCGCTTTAAAACGCCAGCCTAAACAGGGGGGCAAGCTTGTGGGGGGGTGGTTAAATATATATGTACGGGTGCGCGTTGCACATTACAGCCCCCCCCCCCCCCCCCCCACCATTTTACGAGCTGAGAATATCTTTTTATCTCTCTCATTTTATTTGTACGCGCTGCCACGATGCGCAAAAGTGGTGGGGAGGTCGTACACGCGATACCATACAAAAGGATTCGCTGTCCAATTGTTGTAGATACGTACGATGTGTAGAGGGATTGTAAAGAAATACGTTTGATCTTGATATGTTTGCTTTTAATATACGCAAGGGCAAATTCGAATGACAAGCAATGAATTTTTAAATTTATAATATATTCACCATAGTTTTAAATAATTTTAGTTAAATATTTTTATGATCATGTTTTGATGAATAGTGTATTTATTCGCCAAGTTAACGCCATGTAAAATACCGACACATTTCTAGAATGTCTATATCTTTTATGAATTTTAACAAAATCACTCAGAACATTTGTTGAGTATAGTATTTACATATACGGAGCGCCTGACGTTTTTGTTTTTTCAAAAAAATACTTGAAAATTTTTTAATTTAATGCAAACTGCAATATCGATAAGTAGGGATCTTTATTTGTGCTATTTGGTGTTGTTTTAAAACGAAAATATCTCGTGAAAATGCTAATAAAACCAGTAAAAAAAATGTCTGAGCTCAGAATTAACATGTACGGAGCGCCTGACGTTTTTGTTTTTCTAAATAAATGCTTCAATGTTGATTTGCACAGCAAACATATTTCATAACATTTTTTTTGCAAGAATAAAAAGAAAAAAAAATTCACTATGTTTATAGTTTTACAATATAAACCGAGTTCGTATTTTTATACAAAGCTTTTCTCCGCCGCTAGCATAACCGAGACAAACTTTATACCCGGTTGGGTCATTGATCTTAATACTGTGTAGTATGTACCGCGCCGCTAAACCATATAATTGACAGTATTGATTAAATAGCTTAGGAGATGCATTTTTATGTTAAACGCGTTGGAAAAAATAACCATTTAAAACCCGAATATTAACAGGGAAAGAATAATATATTAGTCTACAATTTATTTTTAACATTTTATACTTATTGTCTAATTAAGTAGAATATACAGCAATAATATTTTAGCAACAAAAATTCAGCAATATTATTTGAGGCCTTCAACAATGTTTTGAATTTGTATATAAAGATTGAAATATGTTTGATACTTTTGATCCGCTATAACTTAATCTAATATTTGGACGCAAAATGTTCAAAAATAAATAACAACCGCCTTTTAAAGTTTTATTTATTTATTTATATATTTATTTTTTTTTAATAAAGGTCGATAAATTTAGATTCAATAATCTTGATATAGTTGATAAAAAAAGTGATTATCTACCAGGATTCTTACAGCCTTATTAAAACTGTCAAAAAAATGTTTATTTGCTGGCATGGACGATTATAGCTCACTGAAACATTAAAAAATATCCTTATAGATATCCTTAATATTCCCATAAAGATTAACATTAATTTGTTTTAGCAACAATTCATAAATTGGTGACCACTAAAGCTGATAATCTAAAAAATTGCTTTTTTTCGTAAAAAAAAAATGTTACATTGAGAAAAAAATCGACTTATCTTTTTTATTGTAGACTGTGGTGGATTATTATTATGTATAAGAATACCTATATTAAAATTACAGACTGATCAATTAAATGATTTTCAAGTTATTATGCACGCTGATTACAACAACGTGAATTAGAGAAAAATGCATTTAAGTTTTGACAAATGAATTTTCATATATAATATCTACTAATAAAAAATAAAATAAATAAAAAATATATGTTCCAAACACAAGAGTTGAATCATTCATTATTATTAATTTTGCACATTATTATATTAGACATTTACTGATTGTGAGTAATGAGATCTTTACTTTTTATACCTGCTTCTATTTTTGTTAAAATTAATTTTATCAATCGATTTGTCCTGCTTTAGACTTGGCGTTGTAATGTTTATAACTTCGAAAATATTTGGAGTTTGCCACCAAAATTAAAAAAAAAATATCATTTAAATATTTCTATTGATTCCTTCTAGTAGGTAGAATATTTTTAAAAAATCGAATTTGCCAACCCGAGAAAATACAATGTCCCTTAAGTATCTTTGAATAAAATGGGTCTGAAGTTTGCAACGTTGGGACGCAACGAAATAATTGTTCACAAATAAATAAAACAGCTAACAATTTGCACGATACAGTGAAATCTTTATTTTGATGTTGGGTTATACTATAAAACGCTAAACACGTGAGAAAATTCAAAATCTTATATATAAAAATAAAAATAAAAAAATTTTCTAAAGTTTTGTTGCACTCCAAAGATGCAATATTCAAACCCATTAAATAAAGGCCAATGATTTTTTAATTCGGTTGATTCATTAAATGATTAATTCTAATAAGCCTGGTATATAAAAGCAGTATAATAAAGATAAACAATCAAGTTTAAGAAAGATTATATTCAAAGAAAACGTGAAATAAGTTAACATAATATAATAGCACCTGCGCTTTCATCTTTAAAGATTCTAGTGATTATTGTAAACTATAACATAGCAAAACTAATATTATATGAAAGAATAAATACATTTAAAATTTAATATCAAACAAAATTAATTTTTTTACTCCAAATGATTATTATATTTACGTATGTTGATATTTTAATGATTAGATTACTGAATCATAATCGATCTTCTAAATAAAAAATATAACAAAATAATTTTGCGTTAATTGAATTCACCTTGATCTTCAGCTTCTTCAAAGCACAATTGAATGTCGAAAATTTTTTCAGTTGTATTCACATTAACAATTGTTATATTTTTGTAACATAATTATATATTTAACTGCAAAAAAAACAAAATAGTTTTGATAATAATATTTTGTGTGGCAAAATAATTATATTGTTTCTTTTCTTATTAATTCCTACAAATCGATTTACTGCTTCTATTATTATTAAAATAATATTAGTATTATTTAATTTGCCAAAAATCAAATTAAAATAAATATACATGCACAAATAAATAATTTCAAATTTAAACGTTTTCCCGCCACAACTGACGAAGCCCACTGTACCAACTTCCGGTCATCAAGAACCTTATTTCCTATACTTAATTAAATTTTTTTCAACTTTTAAAATCAAAATTCATGCAACTATAAACAAAAACATTTTTTTAACAGTAAATACTTTCTCAACAAATAAATATGAAATAATTTCCCTCGCTTTTCATGCTGGCTAGCGCTTTCCGTGCCCCCGCGCGCCATCTTTCAATCCCCGTTTCTCTCTGCCAGGGCAAAGTACCAACACATCCCCTCCCCCGTATATTAACCCAAAAGAATCTTCCAAAAACCAGTCAACAAATAAGCATAATCCATTTTTCTTTTAAAATTCGCGTAATTACCCAAATTTCGTGAATTTCATAAGCAAAGCTCGTTGCGGCTCGTGCGTTCCCAGTCCTTGAGCTGAGACACGCGAACCCCGTGTCATTTCCGGTCGACATCCGGCGCAGCGGCACGAGGTTTGGTCACTTGACCGTCACCATACTGTCTCTCCCTAATATCCCAATCCCAACCGCATACAACTCAATGTTCACATGACCGTCGCTAACCGTCACTCACCGTTCTACTGACGGGGCTTGCCGGCAGCCATGTTAGCCTGAAGCCTCTGCGGACGCCGATCGTTATTCGCCAACGCGCCGTCCTCCAGGCAAGTTCTGCGAGACGAGCAGCCAGCGATTAACCGTAAAGGCTCTCGCCCAGAGAGAGAGAGCGCGAGCGAGAGTGTGCGAGCAGCAGTCAGTTAGTAGTGTTCCTTCCGTGCGTCCATCACATTGTGTGAACGAGGCGCAGTCGAGGAGCAGTATTTCTTTTTTTTTAATCTCTACGAACGGCCGACCCGTGAACAGCCATCAGGTGAGTGCATCATTTCATGTATATTAGCTACATCATTCTCTCCGTCACGGCGTCATGTCCGTTTACTTCCATTCTCATCAAATCGCGCGTAATTCTTTCCGCAATCCTCTTCACATTTTCGTGCAAATAATTAAGCACCAAAGCTGCGCGAAATTCTATTCTTCTCACACGCGTCCCGTGCGTGGCCTCCCCACGCGTCTCGTATGCGTGCGCGCGCGCGCGCGCGCTCGTGCCGACATGTTTGCGCGTCACCTCAGCCGCCTATTTTACCAATCATCGTTACCCACGCGTAAGTATATACTCTCTCAGCTACTTTCAATAACTTTTTCATCCCGTCCGCATGTAAAACGTGAAAAACCGAAGCCGCATGTTGAAGGGCGTGTATGTGTATGTGTGTGTGGGAAAACGCCGGTACACGCGTCGAAAATTCTCGCAATCGTGGCGCCTCTTGTACGCGCGCCCAGCGCAGGGAGAGGGAGAGAGAGAGAGACGACGAAACCGGAGCGTGAGCGTTGGGAGTCGAGTTCTCAAAGCGTCGTATATATATATATGCGACGAAATATATGAAGAATCTACTAACGTTTCGGTATGGTTACGTAAGAATCTACGCGGGAGTATTTGTTTATGTTTTAGGCGGGCATTTAAAGCGGGTGGTAAGTATGAGGAGGCCAGGATGATTAGTTGTACCGAGAGATGGAGGTTCTTGTTGTTATGTAAATTGTGCCGGCGCTCGTGGAATTTTTCCAGTTCAATGTAAACTGATTACAGAGCGAGGTCGCTGTTACGAGATAAATTGCGGTTTCTTAGTAGGATAATTTTACATAGAGAAAATTTTCTCTTTTTAATCGATAGAGATCGGTTCGATTAATCAAATTAAAAATAAACATCGTCGGTATATTTAGTACATCAATTTGGACATTTTTTTTTCATTACTCTAAGCGCCCATCGTCAATAAAGCCATCGTCCCCCTCTTACTGCCATTCGCAAACAACACTCCCTTGACTCGGTACTTTTCCCGCTATGGGGTCGAAACTGCCGCGCGCTTCGTGATTTACGGGGCCGGGGGAATTTCTTTTTTCGCGTGGGTGAGAGATTAAGAGAGAAACGTAGGCGACTACTCTTTCCGAATGATTTATCCCGCGTATAAAATCCGGAATGAAGCGTGGAAATAGAACGGAGGTTGTGCGAAGCTACGCGCGTAGTAGTTTATCATGAGATATATACGCGCGGGTTGACGGAAATAGAATGCTATACGCGAGTATACCTAGTAAGCAAGCCAAAAGCGAGGTCGTGGGCGGGAAAGTGTCGTGATTCGTGCCGTTAGATTGGTTAGGATGATAAGATTAGTTTTTCTCGGTAAAGATAATGAGATTAGATTGGAGAATGTAGGTTTTGGACTGTCGCCCTCAATGAGTTTATTGGAAATATTCAGGGTTAATGGAGCGTTGTAAATATTTTGGAGAGGGATAACATTTTTTATTTTTTTTTTTTCGTTTCAACAGTTATCCATTTTGAAATTTAACTGCAATATAAAGGTCGCAGCAGGAAACAAAATTTACTCATCGATTACTACATTATATGCTTATACCCTGAGGCTATTGAGAACGAGCGTTATAGATTAAAAATAACCACGTTATCGGTAGCTTATCGCGGGCAGTTAGAGTTTCCGGTCGATATATCATTATTGCTATAGTCAACACTTGCGTTATTATTTTTCGCTACAACACAAACATTGTATAGCGCTGACGGCGTTTCTTACTATTATTTTTGGAGCAGCAACATATTTCCGACACGTGTCGATTGTGTTGCGTCATGCGGATTTACATTTGCGCTTCCACTTATCGCCTTGTTCGAATATATGAAACCCTAAGTGAGTTTACTTGCTCAGGCAGAATAAATCGTGTATAATCGATTCGACGATAATCTCGTTGAAGAAAGACGTGGCTAGACCTTCGCCCACGCTATAATCGAATAAGGAACGAAGCGCGCCAGCGATTTATATACCCGTCGCACACATCATCCCCGACTCCTTTTTTTACGACCTACATACACGTTTCGCCCGCTACTACGCATTGCGCTTTTTAGGTTAGGATATAATTGAAATGACGGCATCGGGGTAGACACATTACGATATCGATTAGTTCGGTGGAAAAGTATAGGTATTGTAAGTACAATGTCTCAATTGCGCATTGTGGAAACTCTCTCACGTGCTCCGTTTTCTACATACGCAAGTATAATTGCAGCGCATACACATATAATATGTGTGCAGTATGCACACACGTGTTCCAGAACTTTCCGCTCGTCGCGCGATAAGCTTTATCGGCAAAGAAATCGTGTTGCCGACTGTTTTCGCACTCGACTCGTCGAAAAAAAAAAAAAACTTCGTATACCATTAAATAATAATATGTGTCTGACGGCTCGACAAAACGGCAGCTCGCGTTCATTATATGCGCGTGCACGCGTCTACTTCACGTTATTACCTCGTCGTAAAAACAACAGTAAACACGTGCAACCTCGCCGCATCCGAATAATTATATACTGAAAACAATAACGCCGCAAGCTAATTTTCGCTGCATGCAGAGTCTATGAAAAGCCACGCGCTGCGTGTGTCTGTATATTGCCTGAAGTGGTGGGGGAAGAGAGTAGTAACGCGCGTCGTCGCCATTTTCGAGCGCGCGCGCGAGAGAGAGAAAGAGCGCGACACCTTTTTACGAGCTTCCTTCTTCCGGCGTGTCTATGTGTGTCTCTCTCCTGCTCCGAATCGGAACGGATCTTTCGGCGGGAGAATTACAGCGTCCGTTAGAAGTGAGAGGATTGCGGAGGTTCGATTTATGAGATATTTATTTCGGTGAGAGTTAAGTTGAAAGATTTGGTTCTCATCTAAGATAAAGTCTCGTTTGTTATTATTATGTATGCATTTTTAAAGTTTTATGTTTTTTTGTTGGTTTTTTAATAATGTTTAAGTAGAATCGTCCACTAACGCACAACCGGCTCTTTGTTCACTCAATTAACATGGTTAAAAGAGTATCGGCGTAACAATTGTTATTTGTATGAATATTCTAGTCTTCACTGAAATTTTAATCTGTCCAATCTATAAACTTTGAGTTCTTTGTCTTTCTTAGTATATTATCAAAAAAAAAAAGAAAAGATTGTGTTGATTTGTTTTCATTTTGAATCTATAATGTTACAATTTCAGTGAAGTTTTCATGTTTACATAAGTAATGGTACTGTAGAGTTGAACATCATTGATGTTTCAAGTATTCATTTTGGAACTTCACCGGTACAATCATTTTAAGTTTTAAACGCTAAAAGTAAAGTTAATTTAATAGAGTTTGTTCAAATGGCTTCATAATTTATTTAACGATAACGATAATTTAGCTTGAAAAATCATTAATTGAAAAATTTAAAAAAAAAGCAAAAAAATCTATATAAATTTAAAAAATTTAAAAAGCGGCAGGTTCCAAAGGAAGCCTGTTATGTATGGTGTTTTTATATTTTCCTTTAAGAATGAGCACCCGAGTATTCGTTGGTGGATTAACTTACCGGGTGCGAGAGCGCGACCTTGAGAAGTTCTTCCGGAAATATGGTAGAATCAAGGAGGTCGCTATGAAGAATGGATTTGCCTTTGTGGTAAGTCTAATGTGATTTAATTGTTTCTTTTTACAGTATGGTAGGGACAAGGGTCTATGTCGGTGGGCTTCCATACGGCACCAGGGAAAGAGACCTTGAGAGATTTTTCAGAGGCTACGGTCGATTCCGTGATGTCCTCATCAAGAATGGCTATGGCTTTGTTGTAAGTATCATCACTAAGAGTCGGAGCTGTTTGTTAGAGACCAAAAAGTTTAAGTAAAAAGTACACAAGGTTCTTGTTTGCTCAATTAATTTTTTGGGGAATTCGCGGTTACCCTTAATGTAATCGACATTAAGGTGATAAAAGCCTCTTAAACTGTACATGGATGAGTATTGAGAGAATTGCTATGAAAATATAGTGCATTTTGTTAACAAATAATATCAAAAGCAAACAATATTACCTTTTCAATATAAGATTTTTACTTTTTTATTCTTGCACAAAAAAAATTTATTTATTTATCACAATTGTGCATGAAACAAAATGCACTGGCTATTAATTTATTATAGCAATCAAATTTTCTATTGCTTTCAACATTTGCTATGAATTTATCAAAATTATATCTGGGATAATGAGATGTTTTGGTAAGTAAATTAAGTTACTTATAACATATTACACTAATATTTTCTTGGCAATTCTTAATTAATATTATATCTATGTACAATTTTATGTTTTGTTTCTCTCTTTGCCAAACGCAATGTGAACAACCGACGACCTGACTCCCTTTACTTTTTTATAATTTATTTTCTATGTTAAAACCTATAAAACTAAAAATGGAGGTTGCAGTGTTTGACATGGGATATTTTTACTGTAAATGAGTTTTAAAATTCTACAGGTCAGATGGACTAACTTGTATTGACAGCCTAACATCTTATGACGATGTGAAAAATGTTGAGCAACTACTACATCTTCTCAAGACCTTTAGTGGAGATGAAACTCGGATTATGACTTATAATTTCTTTTAAATATTTTTTTAATTACTTTATTTTAACTCTTTTATGGAAATTTTAACTCTAAGCTTGACTTGCCTAATTCAGTATGTATAATCATTATTTTGAAAGATGGATTTTGTAAATTAAAAGTTGTATAAAAATAATATTTTTATTTTCAATTAAATGCTTTAAATTAAATTAAATAATTAAAGTAATTTGTTATTCATTTTAAAAATATATAAAAATAAAATATTTATAAATGATTTACTTTTGATGATGCAATATTGAGCAATATCTATCTTCATGATATGTATAAAATCACATTGGGTTTTGGAATTAAGAGTTAGGCAGGTTTATTTATTACAAAATAATTATTATAATATATATAAAAACAGCAAAAATATATCTTTTGATAAAATAGGTTTAATATAGTCTTTTAATAAAAATATACTTATATTGTTGAAATATTAAGTTAAATTTGTTTGATTTTCTTTAGGAATTTGATGACTACAGAGATGCCGATGATGCCGTGTACGAGCTCAATGGCAAGGAGCTCCTGGGTGAAAGGTAAAAATTCTTCTCAATTTACTCTTCTTTTTTACTCTTTGGTAACTGGGATGACTGTTAGCATGCCAATCTAGAAAAGACAGTTATATTCAAGTACAACTCTTTAAAAATAAAGTTTCTACAACATTAAACTGAACATTAATATATTGTCTATTAAATTATAAGTTCAAAAATAATTTAAGAAACCAAAATTATTACGAATTTAATAAATTTCTACTCATGTGTAAAAAAAGTACAAAAGAAATAAATTATAAATTGTTCAGTTTGATGATATTTTGCTCCATTGATGTTAGTACATTCAGTTTCTATAATGTAGATAATGAACATGAAAGAATCAAGCAAACAATTCAATATAGCTTAAATTTTTCGACTATAAGCATTTTTTTCTCTTCGTCCATCAGTCAAAGACTGTATAATTTAGCCTTGCTTCGTCAATTATTATTTTTTCTGTTAATACAAAGCACAGCTCCACAGTAGTAAAACACATCTTTTATAAAATCAAAGTCCAAAGGTATATTCTTAAAATATATCTAAAATTACAAAAAAAAAAACGACTAACAGTCTTGCATGAATTCAATGCTGTGCCAGCTTAGAAGTAATAGTTAAAAGTTAATAATGATTTGTAAAATAAAAATAAAATAAAAATTTGTTACAAAGAAGGTTAGGAGAATGCTACCAATTTATGCTGAAATGGTGTTTGTTTTCAATGAATTAACAACAATCTGTTGATATTCATCTGTGTAAAAAAAAACTACTTTACATGTGCTTCTCTTTCATCTTTTTTTTTTCATTGTAAAAATTTTAATAACTTTTTTTATCTTTATTATTTCCAAAACTTTTCTTGTCATTGTAAAATAAATCCTATGTAATAATTTCCTCAATTCAAATTAATGCATGAAAAGCTTTTGGTTGAAGTGGAGTATTATGAATAAAATATGTAACTGTTGCTTTCAAGTAGTTATCTTAGCATAAAGTGGTAATGCTTCTTTTTAAAAGTTATTATCATTATTTATATTAATAATTATTTTTCAAAATATAAAAACATGCCCTGAAGACCCCCGAAACGTTCAAAAGCTACTGCCTTCGAAAAAAATATACATTGTTATCTTGAATTTTATAAGTATTTAAAAAAAAAAAAATTTCTTTTGAACTGAAGCAATGTGACTTACCGCCATTTTGAAATACTTCCACCTAAATACCCCGATGGAAGAAAAAAAAATTATAATTTTTTATGAACACACGCCTCACAATTGTTATAAATAGTAACTTTCTACAAAATTTCGAGAAAAAGCTCTTAGTCTATGAAAAATGTCATTGTTTAAAAAAAAAAGCTAATGTTACTTTACTTTTGTTTGTCTTTCTGTTTAAAAACAATAAGACAAACCGAAAAAGTTGTAGCTAAAGCTTAAAAAATTTCGCTCTCCACAACTGGTTGTAAGTTGCATACTAAAACAGTTGTTTTTTTTTTATTTTCGCAAAATAAAAATATAATCTCGCGAATAAAATCAAAACTAAACGGCATATATAGTAAATCATGAAAAATCACTAGAAACCGCTATTAATATACCGGACATATTTTTTTTCTTGTACGCTGCCTTAAAAACGTAACGAAACATGACGCTAGAATCAGACGCAAGATTATAATCCATGATGAACATTGATGTAAGAGAAAAAAAGAAGGACGATCGGCCATATAAAAGCACTGATTTTCTAGATCCTATCGAACAATGGCGCTGACGAGATAAAGAGAAAAGCAAAAGAAAGAAAATAATATACCAAGTTAGAAAGAACTGATACACACGCACAGAGAGAGACGTTGGGGAAACAAAAAATAATAAGTTTTTTAAATAAAAAAAAAAAGAAAAGAGGAATGTGAAGTTGAAAGAAAGAGCCGGTTGAACTTAGGTGGGGCTTTTTGTTGGGTGTGTTTCAGAGTGGCGGTGGAGTTAGCGCGGGGTGTTTCAGGGAGGCGAGGCGACCGTGGCTACGGGCGCCCACGCTCCTGGAGAGACAAGTAAGCATATCCCATTTGCCGTTTTTTCGGCTTTTTCCTTTATTGTTCCAGAATCACAGTGGAGAGAGCTAGAGGAACGCCTAGAGGTAGCGACCAATGGCGCTACGGAGATTCGCGCGGTGGTTACGGAGATTCCAGGCGATCAGCGTAAGGACATCTAAAGCAGCGCGTGCAAGACAAGCGCGATATAATAGCGTCTTCTCATCATTTTTTCTTCTTCTTTATCTCTTCTACTTCTTCCCAATTCCTTATTTCTTTAATTTTTCTTTCTTAATCTTTTACCTTCCCTCTAGTTACGTCTAGTCCTCCTGTTTCTGTGTGATACAACGATCCTGTGTATATGTTCCTGTACATCTTTATTATTAATATCCCTTTGCCCGCGTGCGAATCAACTACTTGTGGGCCAGGATGCTTGACGAGAGAGAGAAAGACTGAGCGAGCCCGAAGGCTTTCTTGGCCTTGTGAAAGAAAAGAAAGAGATCAGCTATTAGTTAGCGCTTGTTTTTTAGTATAAATTTTGATTTTATTTATTTATTTTTTTATTTGAGTTTGCTTTGTTTTGCTTTTAAAGTGGTCATGACACCTAAGCAAAATTAATGTAAGTGCGAATCAATAGGTCAAATTTTAATTTAGTCCTGCATTCTTGTTTATGCTCAGTAGAACTTTGACCTGATGCAACTTATTCAAAATGCAATTTAATATTGGTTTAAGATGGAAAGAACGTTCGTATCTATATCGCAAGCTTATATAAACAGTCATAATCTGAAAAGCATACGGCAACACTAACATTTAAATTTATCATTTATCATATTTTCGTTGTCATCCGGTCTGCATTCAAATTCTTTTGTCAAAGCATCCTGGTGCACAGGCAATTCATTTCACAAATATTCGAAAATGCACAATTTTCATTGCTTTAAGTCACAAATTCGCTTTATTCAACAGACTAAATTTAACCGAACATTAGCATACAAAAGTACATAACAAATTTAATTTTTTTTTATACAATTGTTAAAGCCATTTAAAGAAACGAAAATTGCGTATTTTCAAGTATTCTATTATATTGAAAATATTTAATATATATATTATACATAAATTTAAGTAGCTTTTAAGTTACAAAATTTATTGAAAAAAAGAAGAATTTTATGAGATCAGTTTAGAATAAATCCATTTCTAAATTGGTTGTCTTGGATTTGGCTATTTATTATAAAAAAAAAAAAGAAGTTAGAATTAAATTTATTGGCAATATCGGAAACAATAATTGATTAGCATCAGTAAAAAAAAAACTAAAAAAAAAATTCTCTTTTGCAATTAAACTATAATTACAAAATATTATTGCGAGACGAACTAATAGTTTGTGTGGTGTTGGTTTGTTACAGCCGAGACGATATGCGGCACGACAGGTACGCTATTGCTGCATTTTGAGTAGAAAAAAAGTTTGATAGGATTGCAACAGGTGATTGATTCTGTGCCTGTGCAATGAATGCTGTATATATATATTTTTTTTTTATTTTTTTTTTCGCTGTTATTTCTTATTGTTTCCATTTACGTATACTTTCTTTTTGTTTCCTTTCTTTTCTTTCACGTAGTTAATTTGCCAACAGAATAAGTTCACAAATATATTTTATAATTTTTTTTTTTCCAAACCCATATTTCTGTTCACATGATATCCCTTTTTGCAGAGATAGTGTGAACAGAAACACGAGGACCACATCTAGCTACAAGCAATCATTGCCCAGGTACATATATCTAATGTTTTTGTTATACAATTCAAAATACAAATAACTAAACTCTTTATTATTTCATTTCCTTTTTCTTTAGTTTTTTCAATTTTTTCGTTACATGATATATTCCTTTTGATTTGTTAATTCCCCCTTTTTATTTCACAAAATAGAACCTTTTTGAGTCAGGTCCAAGACAATCCTATATTTTCTGTTTAACTTTTCTTATTATCATTTAAGCAAGTTCTTGTACTTTATGTAAAACCATAAGATTTGCAACAAGAACAACATACAACTTAATTTAAGCAGTGATCTATCACATATTATATATAGATATAAATACGCGTAGTATTAACTTTTATTTTTATATTATATAATCGTATATTTTAAGCTTACGATTTACTAATCATACTTATTATTTAAGCTGCGCTTTAATATTATTTAGAATTTAAGTGGTACAAATACTAATCAATACAATTCATATGAATTTACATCTACCGCTAATTCAAAATAATCTTATACAAAAATTATTATAGTACAAGAACTACTTAATTTTTTTTTACCCTTACAACACTTATACATACATGAACATACACACTCACCCATTTATCGCTCATTCAAAACACTACTATTCCATTTACCCAATTTATCATAATACAGAGGTTTGTAATATCGAAATGACTTGCCCTTGTAGATATGGACCACCAACCAGGACGGAATACCGCCTCACCGTCGAGAACTTGTCGAGCCGTGTCAGCTGGCAGGTAAGTTCGTGCATCCAAAGTCTTATATCTTGACATCTATTTTAGTAATATAAGTTTGCTTGCGAGGTCACTACCTTATACATTAATTACTCTGCGAGTAGTTTCTCGGCCCACGGACTTCTTTTTTTTTTTCTTTGCATTTCACAAGGACGGAACTGTCTCCGCAGGATTAGAGTGCGGAATGGGAAAAAGTAGTTTTTTTTTTGTTTGAATTAATTTGCAACTGAAATTCTGAATGAAAGAAAAGTTAAATAAGTCACAAAAATACTTAAAATGTCGTTTAAATTGGATAATTTTTTTTTCTTTTTTTTTTAATTGCTCTATTTGAATCGAACAAAATACAACATTTTTTTTCATTTCGCACAGGGAGACGTTAAAAGTTCCTAATAGTTACAACTGGGTTACCAATTTTGACAATCTCACGATTACTTTTCCCATTATTTTAATTTCTTCTCGGGATTCTTTTCAAACGAACAATGGCAAATATCGCCCATTTTGAAAATTTTGAGATGTACATTTTGATCAAGTAAGTCTATGGCAATGAAAAACCCGGCGAGAGAGAGAGAAACACCAACTTTGGTTCACACATGTGTCCGCAAGAGGCAATTCGGCGACTATGAACACACTTGAGAAGAAGAAACTACTAACGGAATAAATATGGGAACCATAATCTATGTAGGGCCATTTTAGGATAAGCTATTTTAAACGTATCAGTAGGAACCATATCTCGACACCCATGTGAGGAGGATGTTATGTGGTCGAACACCTCAAAATAGAACAGAGAGAGAGAAATACACACGCGTACAAGCAAGCGAATGAAGAGGACTGCCCCAGGATACTTTGATAGATAATTCCATGCGATTGGACATGCACACACCTACCCTTGCGCTCAAAGCCACAATAATTTTCAAGACTTTGTGAGAAGAAACGAAATTATTTGAGAGAAAGAAACCAAGTCTTACTTGATCAATTTACATTGTCTCTGTCGTCTCTTTTTGTTAGATCTCATTCTTAAAGTAACTTCAAAAAAAAATTAATACCACGGGGTTTTCAATTTGATGAAAAAAAAGCACAAGCAAATCATTGTCTATTTCACATATTTTTTTTCTTTTCCAATACGATATACTTTTTACGTTTCTGGCAAGCAAAATTTTCATGAGAGCGAATTAAAATCGAACATACAAATAACGAATTTATATATTATATATATAAAAAAAAACACAAACACAGAAAAATAAATAACCAAAAACCAAAACATTGCAAATAAAAAAAAATACAGAAAACAATAAAAAAACCTATTGATGTTCTTTCCGAAGAGCCATGTCCTCTTCGCCGTGGATGGGCGGTGAACCAGTTAGGGTCCCCGAGAGAAAGCTCACACACACAGAGAGAAAGAAAAGAAGCGATGATGATGATGATGATCATGATGATGATGACGAACGATGATGTCATACTCACTCTCACTCACACACACACAGTCGAGACAAGTGAGAGAGACCGTGTGTGTGTGCATCACGCACGTACACAATAAGAGAAAAGAGGAGACACGATGGCCACACTCAGGCACAGAGGCAGGGCAAGCAAACAGGCCAGAGACGATCGATTGGGCAGGCACACGGAAACACACTGCAGAGAGGCAGCTCTTCCCACGCGCGGTGGTGGTGTGACTATTAGGCGCTGGGCACACACAATTAACGAGAAACGTGAGAGAGAGAGAGATATTATATCTCTTTCGTGGGTCCTCCACAACTGCTCTACTACACTCACCTCGACGATGATGTATGTGCGCAGAGAGCGGCTGGCTCTCCTCTCTCCCAACTGCGAAAGTCTTCTCTCCCCACGGATGATGATGATGATGATGATGACGACGACGACAATGATGATGATGATAATGATGATCTTTATAGGCCACAATCATGGGTACGCGCGGGGTGTGTCTCTCCTCCTCTAGCTTTCGGTGCACGGCAGCCGGGCAAGCTGCTATCTCGATTCTTCGTGAGAGAGACCGTTGGACGAGTGATGTCGTGTCTCCGTTTCTCACCTTCCTAAGTCTCATGGTCAGTGCATTGACATTTCCTTTCTTGTTGAGAGATTAGAAAGGAAGTTGAAGGTACTGGTTAAAGTGAGACTTAGGGGTTAGGGAGGGAGATTGGAGGGAGGCTTCTTCAGTGAATCTACTAGCAACGAGACTTCCACCTACTTTTTGGTCCATTGATCGACAACACTCTACGTTCCTTTTTTTTATCATTTTTTTCTCTCTTTAACTTCTTCATTTTTTTTGGTTTTTTTAATTCACGTCACCTTTTCTGTTATCGAAATCACATGGTTTATTTGTTTTTTCTTTTTGTTTGATTTTTTTTTTAAATCTGGTTTTTTTTCTATTCTGGATAGTGGCTGCATTTCATTCTCAGATAGTTGGTAGTGCAAATATATACATATTTCGCTCTTCAAGCATGAATTAATCACGTGAAATTTTGATTATCGTGTTCTCCAATCATTAATTTTAATTTTTGTTGCAAAAATTGTGGCCACAGTGTATAATGTAAACGAAAGGTGAAAATTTATTTTTTCATTAACTTTTTTTTTGTTTAAACAATCGTTTTTATTATTGAAGATTTAAATGTGATAATTAGTGCATCGAATTAAATAACTAAAGAAATGATCTGTCAATCACTATGAGGAGATGAATTTTATTTTTAATATTTTTAACTAACAGTGTCGTAAAAAAAAAAATTTAATCGCAACACAAAAAGAAAAAATGTTTAACGAAAAATTGATCAAAATATTGATGAATTTTATCAATTTTTTTTCTCGGTAATCACATGATAAATATTTTTAAATTTGTTTTGAAAAGACTATCTACAAAACTGCATCAAATGCAATTTTTTTTTTCTCTTTTTTTATCCAAACTCTTGATCATCTAAACAAAAACTTACAAATTCAAATAATCTATAAAAAAAAAAATGACGACTAAAAAACTAAAACATTGACAAAAACACTAATAATTACATTTTAACAAAACCACTAACAGCTGACAATACTCTGACGCAAACACACTCACAAATCAAACAAAACAAAAAATTACTGGTAAAAATCATTTTTAAATGAATTAAAAAAAAAAAAAAAAAGAAATAACAGACAGCCAACCTCCTACTGTCGCTCACTGTGACTGCAACCCGACAACCTACTACTACCTAACACCACCACATGATCACCGCCAAGTTCTCCTCTTCAACAAAGTCATCTCAGGGGTGCTCGTGTGAATACCTAAGTCTCACCTCAAGGCTCAAGTCAGCAGCCGAGGCATTGGTTGGTTGGTTTGGCCTACAACAACTACTACTACTACTCACCCGTCCGGTCCCGGTACGTCGTCCGTTCGTCAGGTTCAGGGTCCGTCCGTCCGTCCGGTGTGTGTCTACCTCTTCTGTGTGGGTGTGCGCGCGCGCGCGAGGGAGAGATGCCTAAATGTGTGTGTCTCCAATCCATGTGTATCTCTCTCTCCGCACGCGGGTCTACCGCGCGCACACACACACAATCACGCACACACATAACACACATACAATGTCGTTGGCTTTGGTTGAGAGATTTTTGGGGTCCCTCCTTTTCCGAGAGAGTGAGCGAGCGAGCGAGCGAGAACCAAAAGGCAACAACACACTCACGGGGCCGCCAGGTCGTCGTCGTCCTCTCGCGCGTCCTATGTGCTGCTGCCGTTCTCGTCTCCACGCTCTCAGGCAACTCTGCGAAGCAATCATGAGAGAGTCAGAAAGAGAGAGAGCAAAAGACAGTTCCGAAACCTACCTATCGACCCAAGCGAGAGTGAGCGAGCAATCAGTCAAGCAAGCAAGCAAGCAAGCAAGCGAGAGAGAGAGAGCACAAACGTCTGGTCAGTCTCACGAGTCAGTCAGTCAGTGTGTCTCTGTGGCCTCTATTCTCCTCTCACAGTCTGTCCGTAAGGTGGTGCCTGGGCCCAAGGTAAATGCGTCACCTTAACCGAGTGTACTCTTTAGATATATTATTCATGTATATCTATTATAATAATAATATTAATATTTCTTACACGTACATAAATATCTTGTGGTAATAATATTATAATTTTTGAGAGTCAACTTATAAGTAACTTTTTCTTTTTTTCATCTTGAAAGAGGCTCACGGAGGCTTTTCTTAATAATCTACTTTATTGGTACTCAAATTATTTAAGCTTACTTGCATAAGTATTGTTATTTCGAGAATGAGCCTTTAAATGTATGTTCAAATTAATTGAGTAATTTCTTGACAACTAGAAATAAATTACAAATTTATTAGAATGACAATATCTATTTGAGTAAACTGTAGAAATTTGAGTATTGTTAAAGAGGATACTAGCTTCCTGTAGTTCAACAGAATATAAATGTAATATTAATTTTGTCACAACACTGTTCACTCTCTGTGCACATATATTAGGTAAATTATCTCTCTGTATGTCCTTACACTGGACTGGCTCTCAATAAAAGATATTGCTCAGGTGTATATATATCCAAAGATTCATTATTGAATTTGATAGCAATAGGATACGCTGTATTTGTGCTCGAAATTAGATATTTATAATTTTCTCAAAGAATATCTTTTTCTTCATTTGTTCATTTTAAGTAGTTTATTAAATAAAATTTTAAATTATGAGAAATCTTATGTTTCAACCTTTTCTATGCATTATCATGGACTGGTTGATAGAAGTTAATAAGTGCGTGTAAAAGAATTGTTAACAATTTTGAACTAGGATCAACTTAAGTTAGGTTGGATGATGGGCAAGATATTTTAGGTTATATTCTCACTCTTGGTACTGGAACAGAGATCTAAGAGAAAATATCCTCAAGTCAACAGTTGATATAGCAATACAAAGATATACTATCGTAAAACCCCTATAGATCTGGTTCCCACTCTCTGTGTGTGCATCAAGGCCAAAAGCATGGATACCTACATCTAGCCAAGACTTAAAAATGAAGATATAAAGATATAAGAAACTAGAATGGAAAGCTCAAGATTTACTCAGGTCATTTAAGAAGATGGATGACATGGCTTGGACAAAAAATTTTCACATTTCATTTTAATTCATTTTCAAAGAAACCTAATTGTCAACTTTATATTTAAAACTCTGATTCTACAATACTAAATAATGTTATTGATAAGCGATTCTTAAGCTTTAGAAGTATACTAAAAAATGTTTGACATTATTTATTATTGTAAACTAATATTATAAAACGATTTTTTTTTAAGAAAATTTTTTTTATACATATTTATAAAGAAAAGTAATATCAATACAGAATGTTTTTATTTTATTACAGTTTTACATTTTGTTCTTAAATAATTTCGTAAATCAAAATTTTTATGATTAATTTGTAATTGACTGATTTATGTTTCTTCACAAAACTCATTTGTAAGCTACTTTGCAAAAATTATTTAATTAATATTCATGAAAAACTGAGTCTAAATAATAAAAAGGAATTAAATTTTAAATTATACTTTTGCAAAGTGGATCATACCATACATTGTATAAAATTATTATGTAAAATAAGTGACTGAAATTGCATAATGATAAAGGTTGCAACAAACAATACTAAATTCGAGCACATCTCATCCATTAGAGCACAGGTTACCTTTTTTTTAAGCAGGATATAATTATAGGGACATCGCAGTAGAAAATAATTAATCAGTGCACAGCATTAATGTTAACCTCTTGTCTTGTTGTTAAAACTAGGCCAATTTCATCATTTAAACTCTCCATGCCGTTAATAATGTAAACGTAAATCTTATCAAAAATAATTTCTATGAACAATACTAATCATTTATTTTTGTGGTGCTCAGGACTTGAAGGATTACATGAGACAGGCTGGAGAAGTTACCTATGCTGATGCCCATAAACAACGCAGAAATGAAGGGTGAGTACTATTTTTTTTATTTAAATATAAATTTAGTTTACAATTTAAAATCTTGTCAAAATTATTTAAAAAAAATTTACTCATAATTCAAAGATATCATTTCTTTTTATTTTAAATCATTTTTGTTGAGTATGATGAAAATTGTAAAATAAGTAGTTTGTATCTAGAACATAATATATTTATATTATAAAACTAGATTTTTGTAATTACATTAAAAATTTACTAGAATTAGAAATCTTTACCATCTTGTGTATTAATTATATGATATGCATGATTGATTCATATACCATTTTAATAATAATTTTTCTCATCATTATCAAATTTTAATTTAAAATACTATCGCATTTTGGAAACAGGTGAGATAAATCTCGTTTTTTGTTTCATAAGAAACGTCAAATTTATTAAATAATTTTCTAATGCCAGTATAAATAAAATAAAAATAAATTTTTATTCAAAGACAAAAGATCTTAATATTTTATTAATAATCTTTTTTTATATTTTACAAAATGTTAACAAAACTAATGTACCTCTTTTTACCTTTGCAGAGTGGTTGAGTTCGCCACGTACTCTGACCTGAAGAATGCCATTGAGAAGCTAGATGACACTGAGCTGAATGGTCGCAGGATCCGTTTGATCGAAGATAAGCGTCGTGGACGTCGTTCACGTTCCTCCAGCTCGCGTTCCCGCTCAAGATCCCGGTCAAGGTCGCGTCGTCGTTCCCGATCCCGCTCTAGGTATGTCCATACACCATTGCAGGCTTAATTAGTTACCTTGGTTCTTTTGAGTTTATACAGTCCCTTCGTTTAGCGGCGCGCTAAGCATTTGTAAGAAATATTTTTAGGTTCAAAGTAAAATGTTCAATTTTATAGTGATTTTTGTCACTGTTCGTTGAATAACAAATGTACTTTTACGTGTTCTAATTAGTTATATCTTTTTAATTTTTATATTTTGTAATTTAGTTTTATATTTTGTAATTCTTTTTTATATTTATTTAAAAAATTTTTACTTATAAATTTGCTCGCACGAACTACCGTTATCGCTTGATAAAAGACCTGATTATGTTTAACCCCCTTAAAATCCATTTACTACATTGCTTACATGAATAAGAAATTTCAAGATCTGTTAACAACTTGTTGATTAACATGGTTTTATAATTTTAAAATAATCATGAAAGCACTGTAGCGAATAATCTAATAGTTCTTTAGTCAATTTCTTACTTTTGCCTGTTTAGAATTTTGAAAATCGCAGTAATTGCCGCTTATTAAGTAACTTTCTAAAGCCAGTTTAGTTGTTTAGTATTACATGATACTTTTTAGTTTCTGTATGAAATGACTTGGCTTATGTACAATACACTTTTTTTATACAGTCCTATATCCAATCCTCCTTCAAAATTGTTCAGAAAACTAAAAAAAAAATATTTTTTTTTTTTTATTTTTCTTTTATCGAGCGGTTGCAGTAGTCGCGACAAAAAAATGATACACTGTTAGGAAAATTGAAAAATTGCTTGTTTTTCACATTTTAAAAGAAAAATATTTTAACTTTTTAAAGAAAAACAAGCAGTTTTGCCTAACAGTGAACCAGGGACACGCGTTAACGCTAAACTTAATTCGCAAAAAAGAGCGAGAAAGAAAACACAAAACTTTGTTTTTTGCAATAGGAGCCGTCGCAGCTCTCGTAGCCGTAGTCGCCGAAGCAGCCGCTCCAAGTCGAGGGCACACTCGAAATCCAAATCAAAGTCCAAATCCAAGTCTCCTGAGCACAGCCGCTCACGTTCCAAGTCCAAGTGAGTACCTTCTCCCGTTTTATTTTGCTTCTTTTTCTTTTGGTTTTAGTTTGCTTTTGATTTTTATTTTGCTATGATTTCATCCAAAGTAAGCTTATGCTACTCCCTTGCTGAATATTAAGTTTCTGCTTTATGCATAACACATGGGCATTGAAGCTTTTGCACGAATTTAATCAGTTTTTGAAAAAGAGATTTTATGATAACGATGAACTTTATGCAATATATAATTGGTATTTCCTTTTATTGTAGGTCCAGGGATCGCTCAAAGTCTAAATCTAAATCAAAGAGCAAGTCCAGGTCTCGCTCCAGGTCTAAGAACGACAGATCGAAATCTAGATCTCAATCAAAATCCAAGGCAAAGTCTCCATCAAAGTGAGTATCAAAAATAAATGTAAACAGTTTTAACATTCAGATTTCTATTGTTACGAAGTTATTAACAGTTATTAATCTTTACAGGGAAAGATCACGTGAAAGCCGTGAACGTTCGAGAGGAGACAGATCCAGATCACCATCAGGCAGCAAACACAGCAAGAGCCGCAGTCGTTCGGCATCCCCCATGAACGGTGACAAATCGCCGGAGAAACAATCTAAAGACGATTGAACTAACAGCGCGACTTGAGCACTTGACTAGCAAAAGAAACAAATTTCTCTTTGCCGATTTTTTTTTACAATTGAAAGGAAGAACATAATACACAATTCAAGAAGCCAATCATTCACTTCGCCAATCGTCTTATTCAGGGAATAACCTCGCGTGCGAATTTCCATTTTTTACATATTAATTATTGCTCATTAATTGACATTTTTTGATTTTTTTTATATCCCTCCCGACTTTGTGAACATCTTAGAGCTAACACATTTGGAAGCCCGTAGAACAGGAGGTTTTAACGTCACGATCGTTGATTTAAGAAAAAAAAAAATATGAATAATATTACCAATCCAGGACTTACGTTGTGGAAAATAAAAATATATTGTACAGCGAAGACGCGTTGACTGCTACTCAGGTTACATTAGATTTTTATGTATCGATGTATGTACCGTGGTACGAAGTGACAAGTCAGAGAGAACAAATGAATAACTGAAGATGTGTGAAATAGAAGATATAGATTGATTTCTATCTAAATTAAGAATTATGGTATACACACACATAAAAGCGCTATTTTACGATAATTCGTAATTTCCCTAAAGAATTATTTTGGAATATATATTGATTGATTTTAAGTAGGGAGACCTCCGGTGTATATGAGAGAATATGCATTATTGAGAAAAAGTAATTCTAGATGTTAGTATGCGATGATTGAGCGAATTTTGAATTAAATTTCATTCTACACGGAAAGAAATGAAGAAAACGATGTTCACGTTTTTTGAGGTTACTCCTCCATGTCATAGAAACTTTCCCGGCTTTTTGTATATACCCCTACTGCAGTACTTTAAGAAATATTAATATGTGATGTGTATTAAATATAGTGCTAAGTCTTACTGTCATGAATAAACGAGGACAAACCCAAAACTAAATTTTAGACTACTTTCTATTTCTGTAATGGGGCAACATTTAAAAATCAGATTACCTATTGAAAGTACACGTTTTCATCACGTTTTAGGTAGTAGCGTAAAAATGTTGATACCATACACTTCATGTTAAATTTTACATACATCCGCGTACATTTGGTTAATAAAAACAATAAATACAAACTTTTCTTCAATCATTTATACAGCAACGCATGATTATTTTAGAACTACATGTTATAATTTATTAAGTACTTCGAAAAACTTTATTAATTCTATTGAGTTTATAATAGAAACTATAGTTTTCGAAAATAAAGTCGATTTCTAAACAAAATTATTGATTTTCATTATTTATAAACCAACTCTCATTATTTGCTTAAATCTCTTTCTTAATCATTTTACTTTATTTTAAAACTTTCTTTTTCAAATTTTATTAAATTTACTTTGTAGACGTTTTTGAAACTTAAAAATATTTGATTTTTAATAGATAATTTGAATATTAAACTCTCATTTCAGCTCGTAAAATATGAAAACCTATTTTGCTCATTTGCTGGATATGAATTACATTGCTATATGGATCTACATATCAATATAAATTCCGCGATAAAACAATTAAGACAAGTGATACTCTCAAGGAATGACGAAAACTTAAAAATTTTTATGAATCATTAATGTAAAGATGATTCATTTCATTTAAAACTAATCGAGCATAAATAAAGTTTCTTATATCAATTAATTTATTCAATATACCAACTCTACAAATCAAACAACAATCGCAGCACATTTCTTCCCTAACAAAAATAGATTTCTGACGAACTATACGAATCGTTACAAAGGATTTACTATACCAATGAATAAGAATTTTACATGTATATAATCCATGAAAACACGAGTCTGGCGTGCGGGGAAAGGGGCATGACGTGTATATATATATCTATCCTATAACGGTTTACGAACCCACCACCGGCGGTGACGTCACGCGCACAATATACACTCTTACACGCGAGACCCTGAAAGAAAGAAAGAAAGAAAGAAATAGTACGACGCACGTCACGATCAAAATAATACAATTTAATCGGCACGAGTCAAGTCACCTTTCCCGATTCTCCAACGCTTATATTCACGGCGTGCGTTTCGAAACACCTTTGATAAAAGTTATACCTACGCGCTGCACGACCAACACACCGCAGCTCCGAAAAATCAATAAACCACAGTAGCCTATCCACAACCTTCCCCTCCAAAAAAAACCTTCTCTCATCCTTATTATATACATAACCAAAAACCTAGTGAAAACCTATATAGACCACGCATACCTCTTCTTTCACCTAGACGCAAAAAAAAGCCGCCTCGCTCTTTCTTTCCATACGAGCGTTGCGGGATATATGTGATGAGTCACACGCACGCGAGTGTGAGTCTCGTCTCTTTCTCCCTTCAAGCATGTATATATACAGAAGCGGAGAGGGGGGAGTATAGACCGTGGCGCGTGTGCACGCGCAGCCAGCCGGCGATTGTATATATATGTACGCCGGTTGATGGTGTATACGTATATATATACACGACGCGTATAGCGGTTTTTGCAATGACCTACGGGGGGGGATGTCGGTTGGGGTGGAATATATGATGTCTGGGTATAATCAAGTGTTTCTCAGTAGATTTTTAGAAGGGATTTGATGATAATACAGCGAAGTATGGTCTGATTTTAAAAAGAAATTAAATAATTTTCAAGCCACAATATATTAGTAACTTTGACGAAAATAACTTTACATATACATATATAAATTTAAAAGACCAGCGTCCGCTTTCAACAGCTTAGAACCCATAGATAACTAAATATTAAAAATTGTTTAACATTTTATATAACCCTACTCTTAAAAACCATCCCTATCCTCATCACCAATCTACAACATATCCTCCCGGGTACCGCAGTTGTACGCCCTATATATCCTCTACATACACACGCAGCCTCCTCCGCCATGACTCTCTCTCTCTCTCCCTCTCATCGCACACGCACCAAAGTGGGGGCTTGCGGCTGCGCTTTCTCTCCCACCACCGCACCACCCGCTGCCAGCGCTCGCTACCGGGGCCTCTCTCTCTATACCACCACGACATCGTATCGTACACCCATCCAACTCGTCGTCAGTCTACGATCAGCTCGCAGCCCTCGACGACGTCGTGTGTTGTTCTGTGTTTTATATATATATATATCTATCTCTCTGTATCCAGTTGCGAATCTCGCGGCTAATACTACTAATTAACTTCTTCACCGGTAAGTGGCGAAGAGTATATATACGAGCGATATATAGAATATATTAGAAATATATAAGTGCCTGTATATATATATAAAGGAATATTTAAGGATATATGTGTGTACTGTACACTTATACCTGTGTGTACGTGTGTGTATGTATGTGCGTGAGAGTTGAGAAGGAGATAAAGGACGCGCAAGCAAGCAGGCAGCATACACACCCACTCGTCTTTCTCTCTCTCTCTCTCTCCCACTTCGACCAGCGCTTCCTTTTTCAGCCGGTACCTCGCGGCGCATCCTTGTGTGTGTGTGTGTTGTGGGGTTTTCGTGGGCGCGAGAGAGAGAACGGGTAACGGGGGTTTTCGACCGGTGCCGCGTATATATACATACATATACGCGGTATGTGTATATATATGTGGAGCAGGAACCGATGTATGTATATATATGTATAGTGAGAGTTTCGGTAGCCAAGGGAGATATACATACGTTTATATATATATATATGCGTGTGCGAAAAGGACGAGAGGGAGGGACGACGAAGGATCTGCCATTTTGCGCGCAAGCGGAGCAGAGAGAACGCGCGCGCTCGCCGATATGTCGCGCGCGCTTTGCGTTGGGGTGTTCTATGCGTGTATATTGTATGTATATGTATAGGTGGAATATCGAAGCCGGCTCTCGAAGGGGAAAATACGCTGGTGGGTTTTTTTTTTAACTGCTGTGAGAAAGTACGTATGGACGGGTTTGGAGTTGTGGTGAATGTAATGTATAGTGAATGATGCTCGTTTGATTTGAAAAAAAATAGTACAAGAATGAGATTCTGAGTATGTTATTGGTAAAAAAAAATTTGCAAAACCGCATTTTACATCCAATATGCGTATATATATATATGTACGACAGTGAATAATATATACGTGACTCACGCCCGCGCGCTTCGCAATATCGCTTGGCGAAAGTGCGCGCGGACATTTTGTTGCGCGCTATAATGCATTTGTTTCTCTTATACACTCTTTCCGCGCGCACACGCTATGATAACGAGACAAACGCAAAGAGGAAGACGCTCGTTCGTCATTTCTTTTGTCGTCCTCGTCGGACGCGTTTGTTTAATAAAGTCATACACGGTGAGTCATTCTCTCTCTCTTTCTTGGCACGCACTGCGCAGTGGCAAAACTGCTTGATAAACGCGAAAATTGTTCAACGCGTCCTCTCGACTTCTTTTTTACTTTATTCTTCAAGGCTCTTCGTCCGATTACACGCTCGGCAAATTGAATTTAAAAGCCGTTAAAGTAGCGGATAATTCGGTAGGCATTTGCGGTTTGGAACTCTCTCTCTCTTTCTGGTATTAGGAGGCCGAAACCATCAATTTAGACGTTGCGCCTGCTGCTGTTGCTGGTCACACCTACCGGTACTAAATCCTCTTTTAGGACCCTTTTCGTTTGGGCCTAATTTCCCTTTGTTACGTTACTATATTACCTTTTAGAACCTTTCAACATACATAATTCTCTCTTTGTTTCTCTCTTAATCTACACACGATAACCATCGTTTCTCCACACTTTTTAACGAACCAATCGTCACCTTAATAATTCCACCCAATAACCTGACACGTTCCCTCAACTTCAATCAATCCAAATCACTTCTACGAATCCAATCTCATCACATTTACAAACTTCTATATAACTATACCCATCCCATCACACGCGACCCCCCGAAACTCTTCAACTCTCACTGGTCTGACTAAAACCCCTCCTCACTTACTTGGCAGGTGTCTCGGGGTGGTTCACCTCTGGCGTACAGGTGGCCGGAGAAAGAGAACCGGAACTCACCGGTGACTAAAAAAAAAATATTAAATTCCACCCTACGTGTATATATATGTGTACATATCAGGCAGGTATAGAGTATATGTGTTGTTCAGGAATTATAAGAGAGGAAGGAGAGGAATGGATCGATGCGTCGGCTGTAGACGACGACGACGATGCCTTCACGGGAATGTCAATGAGGGCGGCTGTGGCGCGGGAGCGCTGAGTTCTTTGTTTGAGAGATGGGGAGAGACGATGCGAGAGGAGATTTGATGAGGAGTTCTCGAGTGTGTATATCTGGAAATTGAGGGAATATGTGGTTGTAGTATGGTTGGTTATTGAATAGTTTTGGTTTAGTGGTTTATTTTAGTAGGTACATATTGGGTTGGTTATGGATGCAAGTTTATTAACAATAGTTTCTTTGTGTGTTCACTTTATAAAAGTTGAAATAAAAATATATCGATCGCAACAAATATTTAATCAGCAAAAATTCACGTAACCCCAAAATTTTAAATTTATATACAATCACACATGTTTGAGTTGTGAATACAAGGCGTCCATTAAAAAAAAATTGCGATACTCGTCGAAGGTTAAGCACCGTCCGAGTCTCTCTCTTGTACTTATTTGTTTTATGCGATACTGATAACTGCCCATATTTACTATCTCACATAAAAGTTCAAATACACACCTATCAATACACACATACACACACCAGCGCAAAGGTATACTAAGTAAATCGACTTCTATTCTTACTACCATTTTTCTGTGTTATCGTTACGATTTTTCTACATTAATTTCAAGATTACAACTACTATACATGAATTGATAACGAATTCGCCTGACCACGTATTTATTTCATTTTATTCTCATTGTCGTCAGTTACCTTCGTCTCTATACACGATTTTGGTATATACAATTTTTGCACACCAACGACGCTGACGACCCTTACAAAGACTCCTCGGGTGGGCTTATACGATAATTGCTTTTTTTTCCTCGCTCTGGTAAGGACTTGCATAATTTACATAGGATAATTGAATTTTTCGCCGACGAAGAGGTTATATGATTTACGGAAACCATCATATGGTAGGGTTCTTTCAATTTTTTTGCTGCCTATATATACGAGCGAGCGAAGATGCGCGTTATATTGCAGCGGGAACAAGGAAAATTTGAATTTCAAATCGCTGCGGGTTGTCAATGCGGTACTTACACACAGCGCAGGAGAGGAAAAATATTTTTTAATGATTCACGGTAATTGTTTGATTAAGCCCAATCAGTGAGTCATTAAGTTAAATGATCGTGCTTTAACGCGCGTATGTTATTCTAGATTCTTTGTCTTGTATTGATATTTGAAGATTTTTGGAATTTCAAAAAAAAAGGTAGCTGGTGGAGTTCTCGTTTGTATTGTTTCGGAGTCCTATCAAGTTACCTCGTACACCGGAACAAGAAGCAGAGATAAAATGAAATATCTGCTACGACACATATATATACATTCGTTCTGCTGAGCACTTTCAACCGTCATTAAATTCACTCACTATACAAAACTCTTATCTCTCGCGAAAAAAAAGAGAATTTCAGGTACGATTATTAGCATCGTTAAAACTCGAAACTCCACTTCCAAATTATTATTACTACTACTAAGCACTCGAAAAATCATAGAAGTTTTCGGAAGTACGCGCTCTCATTAGCATATATACTTGCTCTCGTTGGCAAGCCAGCTCTTGAACTTCAAAGCGAGGCTCTTCCTCTATACGCTCGGCTTTTCCGCTGCACTGATTACACACGCTTGCAATACCGTTACCATTTATCTTAATTAGTCGGAAAAAAAGTTAAGAGAGAGAGAGAGACACTTTAAAGTTCGAAATTGGTATATATATATACTATACCTTATTATTATTATACTGTACTAGAAAACCTTTGGTTACCCTTGTACCAAAAAGAATAAAATCACTATATATACACACACCTTCGGCTAATTACATTAGCCAGACGAACCAACGGCAATCCAATTACCCGCCGAAAAGAAAAGCACCTTATCTCTCTCTCTCTCTTCCTCTTTCTCTTCAGGAATCAGAGCGTCGCCAGTTTCACCGGAGAATCAGAGGTAGATACATATACAACGTGAGCTTGTTGTTGGTCTCTGTATAATGGAAGTGGCAGACGACACGTCGCGGGTGTGGTTTTGACAGCTGCGATTGGAATGCGCTTTTGTCGCTGTGCGATGTGTTGTGTATGTGTATGGTATATTGAGTTGTATATATGTGGTATTAATCAATTCGGGAACCGAGGGAACGACGATGGTTATACTCCAGTGATTGATTTTAGCTTGAATACAGTATACTGTACATTTATCTTTTGAGGGAAAGTATATTATGCGATAGTTTAAAAAAGAAAGATTTATCATTCTCTCTTCGTGGATAAATGCTGATTGATAGACTGTCCATAAATTAACAATCGTACTCATATTATACACTCTTCTATTACTATCTAATCTACGCAGTTTAAACCCCATCCGTTACCCTATAATCCACTACCACTATATAGTACCACTTCACTTCTTCTTCTCAACGACAATAATCGTGAGAACCTCTCGCGAGTGAAAAAAGGAGGCGCGAGCTTTCGCACCGTTTAACCATACACTTCGCATATACGCATGCGTCTATACATATACCTTTCCCTCTCTTGTCATCCCCTTCACACGTGCTTCCCCTTTGTGTTCGCTACGCACGAGGGTTTTTATCGTGGAATTAAAAGACTTCGGGTCTCATTACCACCACTGTACCATACTTCTCTCTTTTTTTTATTGTTTTTGTTCAACGAGGGATGCTCGTTGCTTTGTTACACGGTAGCAGGAAAATTCGAAGGGTAGTTCACTCCTTTTTTTGTTTTATTTTTTATACGAGAAAAAGACAAAAGTTGCCGCCTGTAGCTTTCTGTTGAGTATATAATATAGTAACCATTGTACAGAGGTGAAGAATAGCAGCGGTAGGAGTATGTTTGGTACACTTACAACGTTAAACATATTATAACCGCGCCAACAAGAGAGAGAATCTTATCTCTCTCTCTCTCTTGTATACCTCTTTTTGTGAACCCGACAATGCCTTGCGCGGGCTACCATATTCGATTGATACATAATAGCTGTGATTACGACGAGAGAGAAAACCGATACCTTACACACGCGCGACGTTCGCATTCTACGGTCTCGACTTACCTTATACACATATCGCGGGTATACCTTTCGCTTTGTAGTCGTGTGTAGTATATATATATGTATCGGAGCAGTGCTTTTATAAGTTAAGTTCCAGAGGTTGTTGACGTCCTCGCGCTATACTGATATTGCAGTGTGTTGTATATATATATACACATACATACGATTTTGCCCTTAACGTCGCACCATACATTTATATAAAGTACCGCAGGTATATATTTGTTAATGTTTTATTTATATATATAGAATCGAATATGTTTTTTTCATTATACGGCCTATCGTTCTTCGAGGATACACGCAAGCAACGACGACGACAACGACTCATTCGCTATATACGTGCATTGCATACTAACGCAGAGATCCGCACGCACGCGCGGCCTTGGAGACGACGATGCGCGCGTGGGAGAATCGTATGGCGCCCGGTTCGTGCGGGAAATTGATTTATCGGAATGTTTAAGTTATTAACGTGTGGTGTATTATAGTGTTTTCTCTTATGATATTTGTCATGTTATTATATTTTTTTGCGAAATAATACCAAATTGCATTAACGTTCTGCAATAAAAGCATATACTACGGTACATGTCTGTATAATTAATGACTGCACGTGTCTCTCTGTACAACAAAGTATATACCTCTCGAGACATACCAAATAAACAATCGCCTGTGCACACACCTGCTTGATGCATACTCGTACACTTAACCGGCTAGACCACACCACCGTGTGACTCACATAAGCATCATCATTAATCATTCACTCTCAACGTGTTATCTCCGCGATATACTTACAAAAATAATCCACGGAAAATATAATATTATCATCAACGATTCAACCGAATCGACGTCCTCGACATCCAATTAAAGCGAACCGCGCAGGTATTCCGCGAGTATATATACGCCGCTTATGTATATATATATATGTGTGTGTGGGTAGAATGCGAGAAAGGAGCAGCGGGTGAACGGCCTTTGTACACTGCTGCTGCTGACGGTACATAGAGTCGCGTTATAGTTGTATCGCGACGGTTTTGCTGAGATAGCGAGGTTTTCGTTTTAAGTGTGTGTTGTGAAGAAATGACGAAGACGTATGGATTTTTGGAAAATGAAAAAAGAAAAGAAATGGGTTGGTTGGGGGTAATCGAGTGAAATCCCTATCGCGTAGTGTATTTGTATGTACATACATAATTAAACCTGTACGACCCGATAATCCACGTCACACAATGAACGAAAATAGAAACCCTGGTCTAAACTTGGCTCAGACTGCAGTGCTTTTATCATCTGTAGACCCGATAGTCGATATGTCGAGGTTAATCCTTGTGAATTTTCAGGACGCGAATTGTGTATATCCCTATATAGTATATACGAATCGAGAAATCACGGCCCGATTTCGTCCGGGTTAAATTATTAAGCTTCATCGTAGTGTATATATACAGATATACAGATGGTGAAACGAACTCTCGCTCACAGTATATATATATGTGTGTTCAATCTCCGGCTGCAGGAGCAGCCATGAAAAATTCATTTCAATGCGCACGCGCGCGTAACGCTATATGAAATTTCGAACGTTCGTTAAGTTTCTTTTGAATGCCAGAGAGACGAATATATATATATATAAAGAGCTTTCTTTTATTCTCCGAGTGAAACTCTTTGAAAAGTGTGTATTGTTGAGGCAAGGTTTATAACTCGAACGGGTATAATACAAGTCTGTTCTCTTCTTGCTATTTTTGAAATTTCTCGATTATGCTTAAATATTTATTATATCCCACTTTTAATTAGACCATATATAGGCGTATATACACACTCTACGCGCTGTGGCAATCTAATCAAAAAGTCGTTCCGGTATCCGCTTTAGATTTCTATTCTTTCTCTCACACGGTTAAAAAAAAAATACCGCTCTCTACATTGTTTTCGCGCTTATACATATCCGTACAAACTTTAATTTCATAACCAAAAAAAAAACTTCTAAACTCTGCTCAACTCCATAGTAGGCTTAACCATCCCTTCGACAACCCGCAACTCTCTTTTCCTCACGGCAGCCATGACCGTGAAAGCAGCCGCCCCTGCGAACGCCGGCCGGCACATAGCAAGCAATCGATGGTAGCAGAGAGAGAGAGAGAGTTGAGCCTGCCTGGCGGCGCTGTTGCTGAGCCGTGTGCTACAGCAGCAGCCGGGGGCGGGTCCGTCCGCGCCCTGACGCCGTGTATACATATAT